>JAVCKT010004040.1:0-14728 GCA_032273925.1 Rhynchotus rufescens
TAGAATTAACATTGGCTAGAGGTTGACTTCTCTCTGGCTATGTGCCATAAGTTTGTGTGTTCTGGTTACGGGCAGAATCTGCCCAGAAATGGTGTTTGGCTGATCTAAAAGGTGAAAAGAGAGAAGAAAGATCAATAAGCCATCCACTTGCAGACATTTGCTTTCAGGGGATAAAATACAGGTATGATGCACCTATGCCTGAATTTCCTGCAAAAGGAGTTAGTGTGTGAGGCTTTTCCTGGCCCATCTTCATATGCAGGGAATGGAAGTGATTTTTTCTATTTCTTCCTCAAACCTTGTCCTCTCAGAAACAGATCCCAAATATGGCCTTTTCAGCTTTTCTCCCTTGCACACCAGCAGCTCTCTTTCTGCACATATTGCAATCTCAAAAAGCCCAATATGAACTTTAGTAATAATTCAAAAGGGAGAAAGAACAGGCCACAAAATTATAAATTGGACACAGGAGTTTTATAAGATGAGGCTGTGTTTGCCACAAGCAAATTAAATACAAGTGAGTGAAATGTGAGTGAACTGGCATCAGGACTGAGCACTGAACTCACCTTCCAAATTGGCCCATTTTGATGACAGCCAAGTCAAATTTTCCCAGACAGTCCTTGGGCACAGCCAAGGGGAGCCATAAACTATTCTCAGTACTGTATTATAGGAGAATAAGAAAGTTTTAGTACTGTATCATTTGGCCCTTTGGATGAGAAAACAATTCCTGGCCCATTTTATTTGCTCGTATAGATGAAGTCTGAATAACCATGTGAGTTTCTGAGATCAGTTTCCAATCAGAAGAGAATTTTTGGGGTAGAAAACTTCCTGTTCAGGCAGTAAAGACTTGAGATGAAATATAGATTATGCCTGGGGATCTACTGCACAATCATATATTATTGATTTATGGTATTGTTTTGTACTGCTAGCCATCTACATCTACATTACCCTCAAAGTAATAGTCAAACTTTGTCAGATTCTTTTCCTGAGACAGCCATTAATTCTTCTGGAATATATTTAAAAGCTTGAAAAATCTATATGTCGTTTCATAAAGCGTCACAGTGCAAAACACACGCCAAGTATCTCCCCTGGCAGCAGACATGAACACTAGTCTCTTGGAATTTGTATGAACTCCAGTTTAAGAAGATAATGAATTTAAATGGTACAGACTCACAAACATTAATAGGATTTACCAGATACAGAAGTTGTAGTGATGTGCATAAGCTGTATTTTATGGTTTTGTAAACTAAAAATTGGCAGACTATACTAGCTAGTCCTAAGTAAGAGTAATGCTGAGTTATGTGAGGAGCTGCTCATTATGTCTAGCAAACCACACACTTGCCTTTCATTAGTCCCATAAAAGTTGCCAGGGTTGCAGGTCACTGGAAGAAGGGTTCTTGAGGAGCAAAAGCAAGTTAAGAAAGAAGAAAAAAGGTGCAAAGTGTTGCAACTATGGAATTAACAGTAATAGGAGTGAGGGGAGAAAGCGGGGGGTTTTCTTGAAGCTACAGCAAGTCCATCTATTTATATGCTGCAGCAATTAGCAAGTTCACATCTCTGCACAGTGATTATCCTTAGGGTTGAGCTCAGAGCTCCCACGTTCTTGTATTTGAAAACACAGGCACTTGCCAAGTTTGTGCACAGCTCCTTCACTATAAAAGTGCAGTAAGTCCAGATTTAGTCTAGCACAACTGGCAGCTGCAACTGGACCACTCTGTAATTTCCATAGTTAAATTGAGTGCATTATGTTAACCTTATACTTTTAAAGTGCCTATGTGTGCTCCTTTTCTCCTTCAGCACAGCATGCAGGGGCCTCCCATGTTTGGTCAGTGATGGGGGTGATGGGGTCTCACCAAGTCAAGCTAGCACGCTCTGCATCACTTCATTAGTTAGTTCATTCCATGCCTCCAGATGAAAAGCAGACGCTTTGAGTCCCTGTACCTTTATTTCCGGATGACACACACGAGAATAAAGGCAAATGGTCTTTTTGGGTACCCCTGTAATCCCTATAAATCATCATAATTGCTAATTGTAGTTTCAGAACAAACAGTGCAAAAAACATGTATTTCACATGTAGTGCTTTACTGATGCTGCTAGTTACTTTAATGATATATAAATAATAGCCCTAGCTGAGAGCTGAAGGCAAAGTCCCAGCTCCACTGCATTTCCAATTTACAACCAGAGTGTCTTTATACTTCAGTTAGATGCCAAGCAATTATTCAGTAGGTTGAAGTACAGAAAAAGAACTATTTTTTTGCCACTGCTTCTGTTTGCAAAAATAAATAGAAGTAGGGTAAACTGGGATAGCTGCATATTTGCCCCTTTTTCTGTGTAAGATTAGCAGTGATAGCCCAGAGGGTAGCCAATGTTGTGTTACTATCTTACCTCATCAAAATTAAAATGCTACAGCAAATTGGATTCCTTTTCACCATCTAAGTGCTTTTCATCCCGTCCAAAGAGCTGTACTGTTACTTTTATGCGTGCTACTATCTTTTGCAGACAAGCTGCTAATACAATTTTGTGTATTTTTCCTGCAAAGCCTATGATGGCAATTCATGTCATTCTCTCCTATCAACAACTAGTGTTTATCGGTGAATTCTTAGATATAGATTCCATAGGTTTAACTGTGCCAGTTTGATATCACAAAGGATATCCAAGTGACTGTGATTCTTCAGCATACCCTACACAAGAAGTCCATTCTTATCAAACATGGTGATATATCAACTTAAAAGCAGGAGTGGTAAAAATAGGTGAGAGAAGGTCATGTAAGAAATGTGTTAAGCCTATTTTATCTGAACTCTTCTATGGTTCCGGTGATGACTGGATGCAATGAAGACAGACTTCAGCTTTGGTTTACATGTTGCAAAGACTTTTGGAGGAAGGGGGAGAGTTTTGGGAAAACACCCAAAATATACAATTACACAAAACATGCAAATTTCCTGGAAGTTCATGCCTACATTAAAGCCCTAGCAGCCCACGTGTCAGGCTAAACTCCAGCACCCTTCCCCTCCTAATGCAGTGACTTAACCCCACAGACAGTCATGGATGACAAGAGCAAGAAGGGAGAGGAGCAGATTTCAAGTTGTTCCCGTCTGAAGGAGGTTGCTCAGGTTGCTGACATATGTTGAGGAGACAGATTTCCGCAGCGTGCAGACTGAAATGTATAATCTGAGCACGGTTATGAGCCAAACATTTACAGTGTTTATTGAAAACATCCCTGATGTTTAAAATTCTGTGGTCTTTCGAAACCCAGAAATCCAGCCCTGCAGTGATTTCTCCCGTTTAGAGCGAACGAGACACATACGTGCTTTGAGACCACGTGGGCTGTTTTTTTTTTCTTTCCCCTCCTCCCTCCTAGCAGGAGAGACAGTTGAGCCTGCTTTTCCTGGTTCACATCCTGGGATGAATCACTGCAGACAAACAGCTCCAGCAGAGATGGGGCTCGGAGGCCCGTACAGGAGAAGAGGAACTGTCTGTCGCTCTGGGCAGGGTGCTGGAGCACGGCGCAGGGCCAGGGAGAGGCGAGGAGAGTGATTTATGTGGGTCCCTTTATGAGGGTGTCTGGCCGTGAGATCCTGAATGGGATTTTTCTTCGAAAAACAAACAAACACTATTTATATTTCTCTTAATTGTCTGGAAAAACTCACTCCTCCAGCCAGGCCCTCTCATCTCTGCTTGCCCTTTTAGCTTTCACTTATTCTGAGCTGCTTTAGAAGTATTTTTGGAGATATTCAGGCTGCGGAACTGTGTGTTCCTCTCTGCTGTTTAAAACTTTTCTTACTTGACATTCCTTTGCAGAGCACTGGTATTTGGAATAGCCAAAAATACGAATATTGTGGAGCATAAAAAAGCCTTGTATATCTTCCGCAACCACCGTTTTAAAGACTCTAGCATATCTGTAGACTTTAGGCATATTTTACAGTGCTGAAGGACTTTTAAAGGATTTAAAGAAAGGATTTAAAGGATTTAAAGAAAGCATTTTGTAACACTATGTATGATACCTCTGCCTTGCAAAGGTGGGAAACGGGAGAAAGAAGAAAACTAAGACTGGAGAGCGTTATTTGTTCAGATGCATCCAGAATTGGCATTGGATAAAGAGTTATTTTAATATATTAGCTCTTGTAAAACTTACCTCTGTGTGTGTCAGTGTATGTGAGGAAAGAAAAGGAACAAGTGGGAATATTCTTGTGACAGTGTGCAGAGCACCATAAGGTGTGTTTTTGCTGGAATTAACCTCTTGGAAATTTAGAATTCATGCAAATATAAGACAGAAAAGGGCCTGCACAAGAGGAGAGAAACACTAAAGATCTACAACCTCTATGCTCATTTATTTCATCTTTTAATGACAGATACCATCTTTGCATATTGCTTTCTACTTGGTATCATCCCAGACATATATAGGCCTGCCTGAGACTCTTTCAAGTGCTACAGGCTGGATGAGAATAAGAACAGATTTCATCCTTGTATTGATAAAATATGTGAGTTACCTTTCAATGTAGCTGTGTAGAGCATTGCCATAGATGTTGATTGCTGCCACAGACTCTAATCAGCCCCACCAGCACCTCTACAAGAGTTGCCCTGACATTTCTGTTCTAGCTCTCACCTTCCTTGTTACTGCCCTGTGTGGGGCTGCCTGTGATCTGCGCTGCTGCTGACAGTGGTAGCACATGGAGGGAGAAGAGTTTAGGATTCACTGGACTAATGCTAATCCTTACTATGTCTAGGACAAATTTAAGGTCTTTGATTTTTTCTCTTCTCACTGTTGCTATGATGGTTCTCTACCTCTCATTTTATAGGTTGCATTGTAGATGGAAGCCATTCCCTAGTGATTTTTTGGAGAAGCTTTGATTAAAAAAAAAAAAAAAGATAGAAATATTTTATGAAAGTAGATTTACATTGATGAATGAAAACATTTAATAATACTTTAGCACACTCTTTTTTTGACTGTCACAAAGTAAAATGCGATAGAACTACTGCACCTACATGAGCGCTTTGTTTTGACACAGCTCAGTGACAGCTGCTTATGTTCACTGTGCTTAATGCCTGGCTTTCATCATAATTTGTACAATTAAGCATGCTAATGAGTCCCTTTGACAGGTACTTTTTCACTACCTCTCTATCAAATTGGCTCAAATAAAATACTCATGACCATACCACACTGAGAAAAAATAGTGCAAATGCTAAATGTTATTTCATTTTCCAACAGCAGCAGTAGGATATTGCACACTTTTCCAGTTTATCTGGGAAGGGGCAGGCCTGAGGGACAATTCTAAGTGAGTTTCTAGCTATGCCCTTATGAACACTGTTATAGGTAACTGCAAAAGCTAAAAAACAAACAGAAACCAATCCAAATAGGAACTGTGTGGCTTTTGATGAAGATTAAACAATATGGCACCAGTTCCTAAATTTTGGTTGTACTAATCATACCGTCACACCAAGCTCTCCCAGCTCCTCTCTCTCTCTTCTGATCTTGCTTCTGGAGTAGCAGTAGTTCTTTTGACTCAAGTAAGACTGCACATGAATGGTTGCAGCTGATGTGGAAATGCCTTCGTTCTTCATCAGAGACATCTGAACTTGTGCCAGTTTCTCTCCTGGGCCTCATTCTACAACCAGGAAGAGCGATGAAAAAAAATCCCGCTAATAAGACCTTGATGCTAGTCCAGATCCAATTTCAAAGTTCTCAAAAGAAGGATCTGCCTATTGTAGCGCAGACTATAGTAGTTGGTAATTCTTCTACATGGATACATATTTTCACATGGAAAAGAAAGAAAAGTATTTGCTTCCATTCCACTACAGGAAAACATGCATGTGTCCTTGGGTTCCTGGCAGATGTTGAAAACAGATCAGGAACAGTTGACGTGAAAGTAACAATATGTCCCTGAGCAACAGCAAAGCAGCAGGTGCAGGAGAAGCATATGCCAGATTCCCAGCAGCAGAAGCCGCATTGCAAAGGGCTCTTTGGGACTGCGTGCTGGGCGCATGAGGGAATATTCGTAAGTCTGCATCAGGCCAAACAAAATGTTTGCAAACATAACTTGCATTTATATAATAATTCATCAAATAATTGCACAAAAACTGCAGTGCAAGAAAATTCATTGAGCAAAACAGCATGGGCCTTCAATAAAGTACCACATTTTGCTTTTAAAAAGTGAACATTCAAAAAAAGAATGAAGGATATTAGTATCTTTAACTGACCTTATCCAATAATTTATCCATGGCATTCATAAACATGAAAAATTTCCATACATATATTTGTCAAAAATGTTATTTTCAAAAAAAACCCTGTGTAAAATTTATTTCAAAAGTCTTAATCAGACCACTTATTATATAAATGAATAAAAATGAAAAGAAAGAAAAGCAATGCTTCAGTCACTGAAAGCTTTCTTCTGCTGTTTACTCCAGCTGTTAACACATTGTGCAAGTTCTGTGACAGTTTTAATATACTAAGTACATATCTATCTTTTACTCTATATTCAAAAATGGAAATGCTGCATAAAAGTCATACTCTACTGTCACATATTTTCTTCAAGATGGAGCTGAACAAAAGTCTAAATTGTTAAATATATACATACTTTTATATATATTGGTATTCGTTTTGTATTCAGACAAAAACAAGACCTTAAAAAAAAAGAAAAAGGACATATCCTTTGCCGAGGATCCATCCGAAAGCAGCCAGTGCACCATAACTTTTTCTGGCACTTTGAAGATCTATTTTTAAATTCCTGCTATACCAAACCCTTTCATAGCAGTGACCTGAAACTTAGCTTGGGGAATGGGGAGCTCTTTCTCTCCGTCTTTCTGGTTTAAACAGAACCTTTATCATTAAAGCCTACAGGAAACTTTTTTTTTCTATTCTTTTCTTAAGGAATACTTCCTCAGAAAGCTCATCTCCTCTTCTTTTGAACCATATGATTTCGTTTATTGTAGCTTAGTAGAAATCTAAATAAATAGATATTTTTTAAAAGCCATGTCTTATGCTTGTTCAGGTGGTAGTGAAAGACTACAGAGCAATATCTAAACAGGAGAAACAAAGGATCCTCAGTGACCAAAGTTTTTATTTCTTACTGCTTGCTAAAGCACTAACAGCATGACATGGATTTTGTGATTTATGCATGTTTTGGAATTACTTCCATTGTCACTAATGAAAACTAATGTGAAAGATCTGGTGCCTTTGTTGATGAGACTAGGAATTCACTTTAAGATTCCCATTAAAAAGAGCTTCTAAGGAAACCACTTTATGTTGATAATGTTTCCAGTTATAGCTGATTGCAGCAAGCAGCTTGTATCCAATCTTGAATTTTTATCTGAAATTATTGAAAAGATTGGAATGGGAATTCAAGGGCTGCCTGATACATATATCACCAGCAATAGTCACTATGACTGCACTATTTTTTTGATAAATGGCCCCTTCTAGCACGGAATATAAATCAAATGTTTGAAGTAATGATTTTAATTAACTCAGTAGATTTTGCACTGAATTCTTAAACTACTCATGCAACATTTCTCAAACTATATCTTTCTATGCTCTAAACTCCTAAATGCCATGAAGTACTAAGCTATCAATCCAATCCACCCACAGATATTAGAAGACTGAGCATTAAACCACTGACAGTGCCATACTGAAATTACGTTTAGGTCTTGAGACAAAGTATGACAAGAGCTCAGCAGTTCTTCTAAAGTGAATAGTCTGTGCAGTAGGAAATGAATAAATCAGTCATTCCAGATAAAATACAGGAATTTCCTGAAGCCTAAATGGAATTCAAGGCCTGTGTGAAGCTGAAGTATCTGAGTAGTTGTTAGGAAATCCTAGGATGCCTATCCAGAAATGTCAGCGGATTGCATATCCATTCAGGACAGACAAGGGGGGAAAGAAAAAAAAAACCACATGGCAGCCCTTCTCCCTCCAGATAAAAGGACAAGCTGCCGTTCGGAAACATGAACTTATTCAGCTAATTTTTGAAAGTACTCTACTCTCTGTCCTCAGTGAGGTGTTGCTGCTAGAGCATTAGCAGGAAGGACAGAATAGGACAGCATGAATAATACACTGGAAAATATCCAAATGGATGAAATGTAGTTTTGAAAGAGAAGCTCATGAGGCCATATCCCAGGAAAAGTTCTTCATTTTCTTCTCCCCTTTTTTTTTTCCTTATTTGAATCAAGGAGGATAACAGGTTGACGACATTATGTAATAGTGTCCATAATTCAGAAATTATTCACAACCATAATAATTATTTTTATGTGTAAGTTCACAGAGTTGTCCTAAATAAATAATACTTTACCAAAATAAATAATGTCGTATTGTCCAAAATAAAGTGAAGTCTGCTTAAAATGAACTTTTTGACATCTGTCAATGGGTCCTTTGTAAGCAGATGCCTGCTGGGGATACACAGAGGGCACCATGTGCCTTCCACTCTCTTACCTCCACTCCGGAATCTGTGCACAAACAGATTATGCTAAATCTATGTCCCTCGTCTCCTGGGAAAAACCCTGTGGAGTATTTGCAAGACATTATTGTTTCCATTTATAGTAAATGTGGCAGAGCAGTGATTCTGTAAATGCTGGGTTTTGTTCATCTGGGAAAGGGGAGCTGAGGGTGCAAAGTTGGACGTGACTGAAATAAAAGACAGTATCTCGGAGTTTTTATACAGATCAAATGTAGAGCTGCATCTTAGCTTCTGGGTAAGCTGCTGATTCAGCCAATTTTCTTAAGAAAATTATTCTGCTTGCAGAGGCTTAGCCTCTGGCCAGTCCAAAACTTTTCACACTCTCAGGAAAGAGTATTTTGTAACTTCCTCCAGCTCATGGTGCGGCTGCCCTGCTCAGCTCACTTTCCAGATCCCTGAATCTATCTTGTAGATTTCCAGACACTGAAAAAGAGTTTTTCCAAAAAGTACATGCAGACTAGGCACCTTTCTGTCAGCTGTGTCTTTGAAAACGTCCCTGCACATGTGCAAAATGATTCTCCAACTACTCTGTGCTCATCCCCTGCCTTTCAGCTGCAGCACAGCCAGAGCTTATGAATAGAATAAAGACATTTCAGAGAATTCAGAAGCATAATATTTTGTAAAGGTGGTTTAGAAATTCTTATTAATTTCCGTTCCTTTTCAGTTTGATTTTGTTCTCTTTTTTTTATACTTTTCTTCTGGCTCTAGTATGTAGTTGTTCTCTGTCAGCAGGGGACATATGCAAAGAGATTTGGAAATTTAAAACATAAAAAGTTCTGTAGTCCCTTGCAGTTCCAGCAAGGGCTGTTTTTTAATCCTTTAAATATCAGGATTTCATTAAAACTTTTTTTCCCCCTCCTAATTCTCAGTATGAATCACAACTGAACTGAGCATTAGACTGTTTAAACAGTAAAGCATTTACACAGAGGAAATCCAGCTGTAGTGTAAATACGATTTAATAAGATTTTTTAAAAGACATAGTCCTGGAAAAGTCATTATAGCTATTTGTTTGCCAAAAACTATAGGAGCAAGAGAGAAAAATCCTTTGTGTGTCATTTATTATTGTCACTTTATAGGTCAGGGAATTATAAACAGCTTTAAATATTTTGCAATAGCAACATTTTATTGAAAGATCTTGTTTTTAAAATGCAGTTTCTGCTTTTTAGCTGCTACAGTTCTTCAATATATACTTTCAGTTACTCAAGATGAGTTGCACAAAGTTTTTACAACTATGAATGCCTGAATGATTTTATAGCCACATGTTAATGCTACTAGTTTTGCTTACTGTGTATATAAATCTTTTCCTAGCATTGTAACTCTCAGTCAGAAAATGTCTTTTACAAGTATGGTTGCTGGATAGTTCATTTAATCTCATGCTTCCAATTCACACAAAGTTAGCTAAGAGCTCCTGCCATAACTCTTGGTGGAAAACTTGTGTAAAACCTGCATAGGTCTCCTAAACATATACTACTTCTCATTAACTTTAATTCCTTATACAGGCGGGTAATCCATAGTAAATTTAGTTTAACCTATTGATAGACTACCTATGGATCAAAGATTTCTTCTTTATAGAATTCATAATGTAGTTCTACCCCTAGACTATCTAAAATACATGCAGTGATGTTCTAACTGGTGTGCAGTCAAACTGCAGATTGCAGTAATGGTGGTTGCACAGCCACCATTGTTCTTTAACCTTTCCCTTTCTATGAGAGTAACAAGGGACTCCAAAGATCAGCCCACCGTCAACACAAGTTTCTTTTTAAAATTTTAAGATACGACATACATTGGGTTTAATATACCTAACCTAATGACCTAACCATTTTAGATTCTCATTTATCCATGTCTTACTGTTGTACTCTTGGAAGAGGGAAACTACCTGTACCAAGGAAGACCAGAGTAGATAAAGAACTAACTAAGGACAAAAGCCTAAATAAATATAGAAAAAAATGTTGCTGTGACCCCTATCTTCAAAAGGAATTTATCATATTTTTCTAATATTTCACAGTTTAGGCCAAAATAAAATAGGATATGTGAATGAAAAGGTGCAGTGGGAGTTCATATGATGTTGGAAATCAGACAGTATTTAGGAAAAAAATAAAGAAAAAATTATGACAGTTAAAAAAAAAAAAAAAGAAAAAAGAACAGAACTGTCCTATAGTCATTCAGAGTTCTTTAGAGATTTACGTAAGGCTAGCACATTCATCCAAAGTTAACATCAGAACAAAGACTGTTATGCTTGTGTCATTTGTACTTCCCTTTCAAAATGTTAAATTACCTGGGGCAGTAGTTCAGTGCATGAACCAGACAAGGCAGGCAGATTAGATCCATGTTCCACCCTCAAGATATTAACATTTGGCTTCAGTTCAACAACAAAAGATGCATTCTCCATTTATTTACAATAAGCAGATGCTTTTAAGCTATTGTCCAAACTAAGGATACTTTTGACCCCAAGTACTCTGAGTGCTCTAATCAGAGAAGCCCATATGGTGGACCTCCATTCAATCATCCAAAATAATAATAATAAAAAAACAGGATTCACAAAAATATCTTGCTCAGAGTCATCTTTCTATCATAATTTCCCTTTTGCTTCTCCCATGATGTATTTTTTTCTCCTTTTCTTATGCTCTTTGACTCTTTCTCTAAATATATGTTTTCCTCCACCTTAGGAGTTGAGTCATCTCCTCGGCAAACAGTAAACTCACTACAGAGACAAGGATGAGCTTAGCACATCATCCCTCTTGAAGGTACCATGTTCAATAATGCACTGAAATGACAACATAAAATTACCAAGAGAATTGATTGAAAATTCAATTGCTTAGGAATGAGTGCACAACCATGATATGAGTTCAACTCTTAAGATGCATTGCTGATGTGTCAAATCCTGAGACTTAATAATCTGTGAGCAATATTTGTTTTCCAAGACATTGACTATGCTAAAGATAAAGTATCCTTAGACAGATTCTTTACTTTCTGATATTGCTCTTTCTATATTAGATGGGAGAAGGAAGTGTAAAACAAGTCTTCCAACCAACAAACATTATACAGCTATGTATGGAAGAGCTCTCTGTAGAAGCACCACAAAACCACAAAAAGTCAGGCCTTGGTATACATATTATGTATGTTTTTAGCCTTCAGACTGAGAAGAATACCCCATGCAGTTTCTTGATGTATTTCCTGATACCGGATATTGTTATTTCAGTATTTCATCCTTAACAATAAATGTTCATTGTTCTCAAAAAACATTAAGTAGGTTAATGCTGCAAACTTGCACTAAATGTAAGTCATATGTAACTTAAATGTAAGTATTCACCAATTATTAACTTATTATGTCCTTGCTTAATTAAAAAGATCATTTGGAGGAGGGAACTGCAGCTCTTACAAGCATGAAGTAAACTGAAATTTTCTTCATATTTTTATTGTTTTGAACTTCAGAATGTTTTCCATTCCATTCCTTCCTTACCTCTCTTCTTAACCCCTGTACAATTTTAAATAATTTATGTATCAGATGTCCTCATCTCAGAAGTCTGCTTCTGCCTCTTCCTAGGCTTGTGTATTCATTTGGCTTCCCTGGAAAATGGGAAGCCAAATTTAAACATGATACCTTTTTTCTTACCTGTACATCATTGCTGTCAATAAGAGCTTTCCATACTAAATTGTGCCTGCATTTATCCTATTGATAACCTAATACGTCACAGCTCGTAGTCATATCTGCTTCTTGAGGAAATTCAGTCTCTAAAATCAATTTTCAATACATTAGCATATAGAAGTAAAAATGCCAGTGCTGTTAATATGTAGAATGGAAGGAAACCTCTCTCAAGCCATACTTTCTCTGCAGCTGTTCGCTCTTCCACTTACAAGGTAAGAGTATGACTAGTCAAATATTTCACATAACACCTGCTTCACATTCCATTACAAGCAACTCAGTTCTACTGGTGAAAATTTAGTGTTCACTTCTACAGATGTTTTTTCATTGCAAATCTGCTGTCAGCTCTATATATGGAAAGTCAAAAGTACTTGAACATCTGCATCCATTTTGTGTGACAGCTACAGCACAGTCCCATCAGTAACAATGGCTTGGCTTGTTCCTGAGCAGTTTTTTTTTGTGGTTCACTGTGGCAATACAGACAGACGTAAACATTAATCTTTTCCTATGTAGTACTCAGAGTACTCTAGGGAGGTGTCATCATTCATTTGCTCTCATGCTGTCAAGGAGACACTTCTAGGGCAATACAGTAGAGGAACCTACAATCTAAGGCAGGCTCAGTAGTAAGACTTGCAGTTATCCTTGAATCTGAAGATTTGTAGGACTTTGAGCCTCGGGAGATGAGAGAAGAAGCTCAGGGAGGAGCACTATACATAGTTGCTCGGACTACATTCATACAGCACAGACAACTGATGTGCTTAATGTATGTGTAGTACAGTTACTATGATGACAGAAATGATTCTGCATGGTCATGAAGTCACTAGAGAATATGTTCACAAGTAGGATGCTAGCTGTAATAAGCCTTATAAACAGCAAGGTCTCACCCATAAAAGATGTAGAATACTGGAATTTATAAAGAAGTGAACAAAAAGTTATTGTGTGGTGACATTGAAGGGCAGGGGCTACTGGTTTTGTGGTCCAATAGCATTTATTTTGTAATCAGCAAGCCTTTATATAGCTTATAAGAGTGATCACATACGCTACACGTGCACATTACATATCCGTTCTGCCAATCATGGTGTGCCAGGTTCGCATATCTGAGGGTACCATCTAATCCTTTGTAAGATTACCTATAATGTCCTGGATACAACACCTTTTTTGCCTGAAAGTAAGTGAAGCACAATTACTAAGGACTACATCAGGACTATCCAATCAGTTTCATGGTCATGCAGTAGCCAGACAGCTGCCTTTGTTTTTTGTCTGCTGATGGAACAAGTGCATTCCTGTCCCTGAAGTTGGTTATCTAATGACAAGGCATCCTCTTTGCTGATATATACTGCACTGCCGTCCTTGAAGTAGGCCTCCACATTCTTGTATGAAAAAAAAAAACAACACTTCAAGGCTAAAAGAAACTATGACTATGTGGTTAGACCTTCCATACTATTACACAGAAAACCAAAACCAAATTTGGTGACCTTACGTAGACAAAGAATTTTTCCATGGCTAAGTTGTGTGCCACAAGTCAAAACCAAAATCAGTCCAGGCTCACACATTTCCCAGGGAACAAGTTGAATTCATTCCAAAAGGTGAAATGTCCTGTGCTTGGAGAGAAAGGTAAAAGCATCTCAATTTCCTTGATAAATAGTCCTTCCTTCCTAATTGCAATTCTAAAGATCCATACATGCCAGATTAGTTAATCAAACACAGAAATTTGACACAAATACCAAGCATGAGATTCTCTGCAGCATCTCTGAACACCCTGCAGACTATCTACTTGGCATCCTCAGTCCTTGCCAATAAGTACTTTGGGAAGAAAATACAATGGGATAAATCCTATTTAGAAAATCTATATTGTTTCTTCCTATTCCTTTTTTTTCTTGTTTCAGAAAATCTGTAGAAACCAACAGCTCTATAATATATGTTCTGACCATCTAGCATGCTTAATTTGATTACCAATTCATGTCTCTGACATTATGTGCAGCTCAGAAGAATTTTATTTTCAGTATGTGTCTGTGAGATTCTATCAGCAGCACATTATTAATCCCATTAGCTATGTGGAATTAATGAGTAAACCCCCAGATAATCAGATCATAGCATTGCTGCTGTGTTGGCTTGGTGATATGGCAGCAGAATTCACATGTCACAAATAGGACAGCACTTTTAGTTCCAGAGTCTGTAAACTGTGCATGACACTGAACATGGCATCAAGTAAGGCTTCAGGAAGACTTGCCTTGCCTGTCAAAACAAAGGCACTGTACTGTGCCAAAGACAGAGTGGTCCTGCTTTCTGGTAGCCTAGTAATAACTTCACACAAATGTCATTTCTCCAAGCAGCAGAACAAATTGAAACACTTTATTAGGGAGTGTTTCAAATTGCTAGTTTCCAGCCTGACATGCAGGTTAAATGGATAGAAGTATTGAGATACTGGTGATACTTGGAGAGAAAGACATAACTGCACTATAGGTTTTGATGTTTTATGTCTGTCATTCTTTAATTCAGAGCTTAACTTAAGCTTCACAGATGTATGAAGCTAACAGGTTACAGCTCCCATTTATCCTTCCCTCCTTCCCTCCCTCCTTCCTTCCTTCCTTCCTTCCTTCCTTCCTTCCTTCCTTCCTTCCTTCCTTCCTTCCTTCCTTCCTTCCTT
>JAVCKT010004042.1:0-13757 GCA_032273925.1 Rhynchotus rufescens
AAGTGTCACAACTAATGAGAATGGTAGCTTCATGTTTAGAGTAAATAAACTCCCATCTTCCTTAAGTTCATCATCTCACTTGATAATTTGTCAGATTTTCTACCAGCAGTATTTTTTAATGAATACAGTTTTACCGAACTCCTTGCTTCAAAGCTGCACATAGTGACCCAATTATCGCTGGGCTCATTCCCCAGCGTTACCATACGGGTCTATCCCAAGCACCAAGGCAGGCCTGCGATGCTGCAGCCTATAACTGCATTGCAACTCGAGGGCAAATTTCAGAAAACAGGAAATATTCATATTTTTATAGGAACAGGGCTGATGTTTAACACTTTCCTTGCAGTATAATTTTTTTAAAAAACATGCAAGCCTAAAAAAGAATTAAAGAAGTGTGCTTGGGTATCCCCTGCTCCTGTAAAATGTAATGCATAGCCCTCAGGCCCCAGTTTATTGTACACAATATTGGAGTGCAAGGACTGCATTCATATGGGAGATGAATTAGACTGTAAAAATATGTCTCTGCATTTAGAAAAAAAATATACAATTTTAAGCATTGCCTGTTTCAGAATGTCACTTTCTGCACTGGAATCCATTTTGCCAGTGTGCAAAGCCATCCCTTGAAGCCCCAATACACACCAAATAAAACACAGATTTCTCCTGCTGATGGAGTTTGGAGGACAAGATCAATGCTGCTGCAATACCACTGCAATACATAAAACAAATACAAGGTTATTTGAATCCCCAGCTAATAATATCTCTATACCTTCATTCAGCAGAACTGGCTATTTGCATCACCCCATGATCTCGTTAGTTAGTTTATGTTATCCATGTTATTTGGGCAGCTCACTAGCTCATGTTCAGCTGTAACCAGTAGCTTGTGCCTCGACAGACACTTGCAGAGTCTGTGGATTTCTCCATATAATGACTTTCCCACCGTTCTCAACAGTAAAGGTGCAGGTGAAAACTGAGTAACTCGTGACAACTTTGACACTTGTTAGCTCTCCTGGCGTGATGCTGTCCAAGCACAGCAGCTGAAGCTGCCCGATGTAGGGAGAGCCAAGGTACCAGAGAGGCTGAGCCCTCTGGGCTGATGCCTAAATGGGATTTTACAATATTGGCAGTAAAATAGCCTTCCCTCAAAAAAGCATTAGGGAAGAAAAGTATGGGCAAAGTTGTAAGGGAATACACCTCTGTGAGAGAGAAGATACCTCTTGAAAAGCAAAAACCAAAAGAGATGGTCAGGAAAGGAAGATGCTGTTATCTTCTGAGAGGCCTGCTGGTGTACTTAAAAATATCTTCCTGGGAAAAGAAATGAGTATTAGAGATAATTTCAAAATATTTCATGGGCTACATTGGTCGCAAACAGTATACTTTGAGAAACAATGGAAAACTAAAATATTAGCCCCTAAAGACATTTCATATCTATCTATCTAATTCTATCTCAGTCAAAACTTTCTGCATATGTTCTTTCACATTTGAAATTATTTTTAATAAAGTATCTACACAAATCATGGATAATCACATCTACTCATTAAACAAATAAAAAAACAGCTAAAAATCTGAAATACTGTTTTCATTCCCTCTCAAATTTACATAATAATAATATTTATAATGATATTATTTTACAATATCATTCCAAAAACTGCAGAAACTCCTTTGAAAAACATTTTGAGTTATTACTAGGGAGAATATTATAACATATTTTGACAGGTTTAGATTGTAGAAACACAAAAATGCACAACCTTGAAAAAGACTGACTTCTATTTAAGGAATTAGGTCTGGGAGAACCTGAATATCCCTCTTTGGTCCAGGTCAAATTGGGGAAAACTGAGTCCTTTGGATGGACATGTCCATCTAGGTGTTGTTATAAATACAAAGTAAACAAGCAACTGCTGCATAGATTGTGTGGCACTTGGAGATGACCAGTTACTTTTGGACCAGTATGTAGGACAAGCAAAGAAATATCTGTCACTATTCTATTAGTCCAGACAAAAGCAAAATATTCCGGCAAAATTTGTCTCCCTCTATTCCTTCATTCTACATGCAAGGGAAATTTTGCCATCCACTGCTTCCAGCTGAAAATACAGCATGGTTAATGACTTCTTCCTTGCCTGAACTACATTCCACCTGCCCTTTAGCACGTTGGGGAGAAGATACTGCCCAGGGCAAAGGAGTGAGGCAGAAAGGTTGAGGGGAGACTTCACTCTAGTCTCCCCTACAAGAAGCAGCAAGCGTCTCCAAACCCTGAACTGGTAGAATCAGAATCCAAATAATGTGGAGTGCCACATTTCAACCTTTAAAAAAAAAAAAAGAAAAGAAAAGAAAAGTGATAATAAAGAACAAACAACAACCGTAAGATGTACAAGTTGCAAAGAGATTAATTACAAGGTTGACATTCAATCTTGTCTTTTTGAACGTAGATTGTAAATGGTCTAAGCCTAAGAGAAAAATTCAGAGCCTGAAACTAGAGGTTTGCTAATTAATCAGTTCTAACTGCATGGGGAATTACAAGCCGTAAGTCAAACAAACAGAAGGCAATAAAGACAAAAGAGGACGGCAATGCACGTATGGAAAGAGTATGTCAACAACTGAACATATCTACACCAGCTTGTTATCGTGTTGCAGCTTGTACAAAACCTTAAGAACTAGAACTCAACTATGAAAGTTTGGCTTTAGGAAAGTTGAGAGGAAAGTTTTAAGACAGTGGAGTTTTAAATTTTAAGAAAAAAAGCAATACAATGAGACAAATGAAACCTGGAAACTTGAGTCAATGCTCATTAAAAACTGTGGGTTTGATCCAAACTCCTACTGAAGCCAAGGACAAAACCTCCATTGAGTTCAGCCCTTTACGTGAATATGCATCTATACTAATACAGTACTGTCAGTGCATATTTTGGCACATTGATATGAATAGTACTAGAGTGTTTCTGTTTAAGTATATAAACAGAAATCAAATATAAACACATGCATTCACAGCTTTGAACTTTCATTAGTAATAAAACAGCTTAGAGAAATTATTAGCATTTTTACATGATGTTTTCTATGAAGTCAGATACTGAGCTGTTACTGATACTTAGTGAAAAGGCATTCAACAGATGGGGAGTCTAGACTGACAACTTCTGTGTTATGCTAGTGTATTTTTAAACCTCTTCTAATGTTAAATTCTGATGTTGTGCTATAGAAACAAAATAAAGTGCTTTCTCACATGTGCAATTTTAACTTCCCTGCTTGCCTTTTGAAACTCAGGTTTGCCAGTGATAGCATCAGTTAGTGTGATCCTAACCCATATAAAAACTGCACTGAAGTCTCGAAATATGTAGTCCAATACACCCCAACATAGGACACGTGAAGTTATAAAGTATTCTTTTCTCATTGTTCTTACTGTAACAGAAAATAAATGCAATCTCTTTAGAAATAATGTTGCATACTATTAGTACTATTTAAAATTACGTTATTTAGGTAGTATTTATTTGTGTGGTTCATTTCTTGGGCTATGAGTCTTTCATTTGTTCTAAGTATGAATTTATTCTAGATTTAAAATGCTAAAAGCAAACCATCGTAAAAACATAATGAAATCACCTTCAAATCTGCTTATGGTCTCACTTTTCATAGAAACCTCCCATCATAAAAATAATCTCCCAAATTTCTCTGAGATTATTTCAGCAAATCCCACTGCCATCCAGTCCTAAAACGTACTCCACCTGCTAGTGAAACTATCACAGTAATTGTCTGGGCTTTTATCTAATGAATATGCATCAAAGCAGTCAAAAACAAATTCTAACTTAATCTGCATTACTGGGAAAGTTTCTGAAACAAGCTGTTGCAGGGAAATTTATGTAATGCATTGTCAACCTTCGGCAGGGGCAAACTGTCTCATACTGACAGAAGCCAACTCCCCACATTAAGTGGGGGAATCACACGATGGTTAATCATGTGCCATGGGCAGCCTTGGGTTGTGGCTGTGCTGGCAGTGTCACATTCCACTGTGTCTGCAACATCCCTGCTGCCTACCTGTGCTTCTTGTGCATGCAAACGCTATGCTGAAGACTGTCCAAAAAGCCTCTTTTTGCAATGGGGATTCCCATGCGTCTCCCTCATCTCTGCCTGACGCGTGAACTCACTGTTCTCGTAGGACAGCAAGGAGAGGAGAGGCAGCAACTCCGTAATTTGGAATGATGGGACGCCAAGATTAATAAACCCTTTCATCCTGATATACTCCTTTCATCCTGATGCTTCACATATAATGCACACAGTGGTGATATAGTGGCTAAAAAAAAATAATCTCCACTCCTTATCTTGGCTTTTTGCTGTCTCTCAATTCTCCCTAAATAGCATAGAAACTATGTTAACTATACTAAATATTTCTTTGGTCAAGTAAGTGTTAGGAAGATCAATTAAATATTACAACATGAGACTGGAGTCCTGAGAAATGTATATTGGCAAGCAGGTTCATTAGGAAGTTTTAAAAATGGGATTTATGAAAAAAAAAAAAGAAAAAAAAATTATAATCCAGTCCCTGCTTCCATAAGATATCTAAGCATCTGCCTATCTTTATGCAGATCCTGTTACTTACCATTTATCGCTATTGTGGGTAGCAATGGACTGCACAAGTGATCCTGCTGAATCAAGGCCATACGCTAGCCCAAACATCTTTTATGATATATTGCTGTGATGCAGCCACCGATACCACGCACGTGCTGCTTGTACAATTTGTTCGAACACGGGCTGCTCTGACAGGTGAGGATGCACACAAGGGAATTCGACAACGATGGAAGGGGAGGAAAGAGATCTGCATGCTGGTAAAGAACAACTCAATTTTAAAATGTGCAAATATATGATAAACACACGTATCTTTAGGGCTGCATATACATGGTTTAATACAACATACTCTTACGAAAGGCACTTCTTTGGAGCCTTTGCATTTACCTGATAAATCATTAGTACAGTAGATTAAGACAGCTTATGTTGTGCTTAATTCCCACTCCTCTTATTACACTATTTTATACAGGCACAAAATAATATGTAATTTGCTGGTTGTTTTTTAATTCTGTTTTAATTTTGTGACTCTTAATGAGCTTTTTTAAATATAAAATTAAAATAATAATTCATAGTTTACATCAGGGAATAGATTTTTCTAAAAACGCTATTTTTTACATTTAGATTTATAGTCCTTGACTCAAAACCTGGGCCTCTTTCTCTCTTTCTCTTTCTCTTTCTCTTTCTCTTTCTCTTTCTCTTTCTCTTTCTCTTTCTCGTTTTTTTTTAGAATTATCTGACACATTTCAGTCAAAGAATTAGGTAGAGGTTAAGGAACTTGGTTCTTTGGTAGGTGTTTAAGTGGTTAAGGAATTTACTTAGTTAAAGTGGAATAAACTCCTGTTTTTCCAAGAAGCACAAACACACACACACAAAAAAATGATGAACTAATAGTGAGATGCGAATGTAGCAACTGTTATTACTATTTTTAATGGAAATACAAGCTGTGACATTTAGATAATATTTGACTCATTGAAATTAAGTCATTCATTTAAAAGAACCGATCTCATAAAAAAAAAAAATCCACAACAGTTTCAATCAATTCAATAAGCATCTTAAGGAAGTATGCTGCCCAAATACAGTTATTATACAGATTTGTCAGTGAGGTGCTGCTAATATCAAAGAACGACTTCCCTTTAAATTATAACTTGGATACCCAGACCCCTCCTCCTGAGAGTGCACAGCAAGCAGCTGTGAAGAAATGAGGAGAAATCAAAAGCACCCCATGGAAACTGAGAAGTAAAACTGATTTAATATGAAGTAAGAACCTGATCCCATGAATTTGTTTGCATATTTAAAAAAAAAAAAGTCGCCTTCCTCCAAGCACAAGCTGCAGAAGAGCAGGGAGGCAGCAGTGCTCGCAAAGAGCCACCCGGGGGGCTGCGTTCTGCCCTGTGCTCTGTTCTGCCCCGGCACTGTGAACGTCACCAGGCTGGAGATGCACTGACCACCGCGAGCACCCGCGGGGTGATCAGCTACACATGTCGTGCAGCTGCAGAAAGAACAGCTACGAACCAGAAACAGCCGTTCACTTAATATGAGGGCCTGCGAGCTGCAGGCTCCTGGAACCTCTCCTGCGATAATTAATTCTGTAGACAGATTTATTAACTGTTCTGACTCATTTTACCTCTCCATAAACTGGGGGTACTTGGTCTCTCTTTTGCAAGAGTTAATAAAAATTTCTATAGAAATGCTGGAGGAGGAAGTGCGTGTAGCCAGGACAAGAATGTGGATACGTTTTTATTAAATGTGGGCAGTGAACATCCTTTCTGGCTCGGATGAAGAGAAATTATCTGAAGAGAAGGATGTCACAAACAGGGAAAAATAGACCAACGGGCCTCCTAGCATGCAAGTGTAAATTTAATAAGGGCTTCACTGCTAGACTTCAGGAAAACCTGCCAGAACGTCGCTTGTCTGTGGTTTCAAGTCTCGTGCCATTTAGGCTGAATATATCACCTGCTTAAAAATGTGCATGGCCCAACTAGTCTCCAAAGCTTTGGTCGGTTACGCTACATCTCTTTCTTACAAACCAGATTTTTAAGATGTGAACTGTGATTTCGTTTGTGACTGGTAAAACCATGTGTGCATCTTTAAAAACCCCCACCTTTGTTCTGGAAGTGAAACACCCATCTCCTGAGCTGTGTACTCGAAATGCCTAATGTCTGTTTTTACCTTCCTGCTTACGCCTTGTGGCATGGCATGCAGAGATTCTTTTAGCAGATGAATGCAGAGCTAGGGTATTATTTTTAAAAGTATTATTGCCAGGATACTAGTTAACCCAGAAAGACCTGAGTACTGTATTTTTCCTCTTCCTGCCTGCATAAGAATTCCAAGGGATTTGCACAGTGAAACTTTCTCTTTTTTTTTCTTTCTTTCTTTTTTCTTTTTAGTCATGGAGTTGTGCTCATGGATTTCAGCTGAAAGCACACAAAGTAGCCCTTGTGGGTGCACTACTAAGTAAACAAACCCCTCTCATGCGTCTGTAAAAACTGGCCATTCTAAATGCAAATTGAAATCAGTCAACTATCTTGATTTTAGAGAGGGGAAAAGAAACGGATTTTACAGATGTACATCAGACGTGTTAGCATAAATAAATGATAAACAGAGATCAATCAATAACCCTGTAGCAGTTGCAACCGGAGGAAACCTTCTGTCAACGACATCAGAAAACATTCTTTTTTCTTTTATTTTTTTTTTAAAGGTGATTTTAAACTATTTAAATTATTAAAGCCAGGCAGCAAGAGCTGAGCTTCCATTTAACTACTGTCTATATTGTTCAATAGTGAAAGCAATCCGGAGCATGTCCATCCTGCCCCTTGCCTCCTCAAATTACCATTCATATGTACACTGGAATGTCAATTCACAGCTGGCACAAAGGGGAGAAACTGCAACCTGGAAATCAACTAATAAAAGTGAACTTTAGCTAAACATTATTCAGAAACCTATGGACCTTTTCCCTGATGCTTTGAGGCAGGTCTGATGCATGGATATAAAAAAAAACAGCTTAGTGTCGGCTCCCGCTCCCTTTTAAAGGATTCTTCCGCAAGATTCAGCTGGAGGAAGATCAGCACACAAAGAACTTAAAACCAAATCCACCCTTTTTAGCGAAGGTTTGGGGTTTCCTGACATGAAGGCTCCTGTGTAAGTTCCTGCCCGCAACATGCAGAATCACGTATTATTTATTGGGGAAAACATACGGACAAAAATAGAACATAGAAATACTCTGAAAATTATAGTTTGTAAGGAGTTTTTCATTTATTTATTTCCCATTCAAAAAAAAAATCTTCCGAATGTTTTATATATATATAAACAAACATTTTAAATTACAAATTCATACAGCGTGAATGAGTGGATGTATACAGAAACAAAAGCTACTTATGTATTTTATTTTTATATCTTTGAACAAAATTCTTTGACATAATATAAAAAATAATTCTGGCTGTAAATAATTTTTGTTGGACTCCACGGGTTTGTCTAACATAACCTGGAGTTTTAATTTAATTATATGCCCATTGATTTAACACAGCTACACAACTAAAGCAATGAAAAAAAATCGTGTTTCATACATTATGTATGCACAGACAGACCCATGCACACACACACACACACATACGGCAGCTCAATTCTGCCACCCTGACTCACGCCGAGAAGTTTCAATTTCAACTTCCACATGAACAAGGGCAGCAGGAGCAGGCCTTGATACGGGAGTAATATATTATTAGACCTGGCTGGATAGCCATCATTTTACATTTGTTAAATCCCACTATTTAAAGAATAAACAGCCATTTCACAGTTTCTGCACAGTGCTAAGAAGCAGGCAATTACATAAAATTAGTTGTGAGTAAATCTCTTTCTATGGAGATGGAGAAGAATGTCTGTCAAATCCTTCCTTCTTCCCACAACTTCCAGTAGCACTGGATCTTCACGCTGTTGTTTCATTAGTGGTTAGAGGAAGATGATTCTGCTAATAATTTTCGGCACCATTTATCTCATAAGGAGCAAAGATGATGTAAAAAGTGGTAAAAAGAAAAAAATACACTTTATCAGTCACGAAGGTTTTTGATGAGCCCTACTCATTGCTGAATCCTGAGTCGCACTGGAAGCACCAGCACTGCGGGCTGCAGCCTCCAGGACGGCATCCGCAAAGGACGCGATTCCAAAAGCAACTGCAAGAGCCATAAGCACAAGGCACCGAGGTTTGCTAGAGTCCTACCATAAACTTCTTTTATGATAGTACAGTTATGAAGAGTTCAGTAACTGGTCGCCTTCTGGTTAACAAATCCTGATGTGTTTATTACACAGCTTGTTCTGACCACACGCTATCCCATGGTTTTGTTTCTTTTTCCAAGGAAATAGTTGGGGGGGGTGGATTATTTGTTTTTTAATTTCTATTGCTTTCATTCTGAACTCACCTCTCATCAGTCAAATCTCATCAATCTCAAAGTAAGAGATGGGAATGAATCTCACTGTCAGCACTGCTTTACCAGTGGGATTAGCAGGAAGAGACTGGAAAAAAAATAAAAAGTGATCTTGCATAATTGAAGGAAATGTGACTATTTTCTTCATGCTTGTCCTTCCGAGTTTTTTGAGACATAAAGGTGGCTCTGAATCGCCAACACCGTGAAGCAGCACAGAAATCACAACTCAGGTGTTCACTGGTCAAGAAAACATAGGTCAGTCATAGGACTCAGAGTGAATATAAGGGAATACTCCCCTATAAATCACCCTGCCTCTTAATCCACCTAAGTAAGGACCCAGATCATTTCCTGAAATGGAGATTCATATAAATGCACATATATAATACATAAAAAGACTCTCTAACATATCCTACCCAAAGCCAAAGTTATGATCAGCAGACTGTTTGGCTTCAGTCTTAGTTGAGCAAACAATCACTTCACTTGTCTAAACATGGATATATCTTTCTTTACCTCAAAGCAATGCATGACAACAGTTAGCCGGGTACTGGCTCCAAAAAAGACATTTTACTGGTTTTAAATATGTTGGAAGTCAGCTAAAGGCCTTTTCGTAAATAAATATAAAATGAATAAATCACAGCAGCCTGTTCACCTTCTTTATATTCTTTCATTCATTACTATAGTTTCCTCTTACGTTTTTATCCAACCAAATAAATCTTCTCAACTCCGTTCTACTGGAGTTCTGCACATCCTGAATCCCTTTTGTCGTACGTCTGAAGATACCTGCTTTCTAGTGCACATTTCTGAGGCAGAAGGGCCGGAATGCTCAGTGAGGGCAGACATTTCGTTCATTAATGATACCGTAATATCTTCAGCATTATATGTCCTGCTCTTCACGTATTCTGCTCTGCTCTCTTCTCCCCTTGTTACCAAGCCTTAGTGAGCAGTGCCTTCCACCAAGGCAAAAGCAAAGTTCAGTCCTTGGTCCTGGGCAGATGCTGTTATGTCAGGGCCCAGAAATTCATCCTCGGGTTTTAAATACAGAGTAAGTCAGACAGACTAAACAGCAATTATAGCAGTATCTATTTAATGTTTTCTATTAAAGCATTAAATCTGGTTATTTTATGAGTCAGAGAGGGTTGCCTGATATTATGGATTTACCATCAGCTTCCATCAGGTAACAAAGTGGTGTTTTTAGTACATCACATCTCACAATATACTGTTAAAACTCCCCTAGGTTGGCTACTGTGTTTAAAATTTATACAGATCAGCCAGGAAAAAAATGCAAGCATTTTATTGTACTGGTGAAACATATAATTTTCAGGCAAAAACCAAGCAGTTTTACACAAAAGATATCAGGTTCATCACAGATGCTTTTAGAATGATCCGTCTACTGATGCATATCAGCTTTTTTTGTCTGGATATCTAATAGTGTACAAGGGAAAAACAGTGAACTGCCGGAAAGGTTGTAGAGATAGCTGTAAACATGGGAATAAATTTAGCTTCATTGCTACTCACAAAACCTATACAATACTGTACAGCATTTATACAAAAGTAGTACAATTAATGGAGCTCAGATATCCTAATCTTTTCTTTCAATTCATGCATTTTGCTAATCTAAAAGGAATTAAAATAACCTATGACAACAGTTTGCACAGACCTTTAGTAGCTTTGATATTTCACCAGGCAATTTCAAGCAACCTTTAATTTTTAGGGCAGTGTTTTCCCTTTGTGGTGTATCACTAGAAGGGGTCGCCCGAAGTATTTTAAGAATCCCATTAATATCATTAAAATTGGAATTTGTCAGCAAGGCTGTAAAAGACCATCTTGTAGAAGAATTTCTCTACTCAAATGACAAAGAGGACATCCAGGAGTTTAAGCAACATGAAGCAATTTCCAACACTTTGGCACTTTGCGACCTGGTTTATATGTCCCCGCATCACCACTGAAGAAAGCGAAACACCTGACATTTTTGAACACGTTCCATTTTTGAACACGTTCCATGTTCAAAAATGTAAAGATGGTTGTTGCTGTGATTACTCACGTAAGATATTGTCCAGATTTATGTCAGCATGTCTACTTTCATAAGCTATACTTTGAGGCATAATTGAAATATTTGCTTCTCTCTCAAAGCAAAACAAACCATTTTATTACTCTCTTACTTCTGAGCTGTTGCTAAGAAGGCACGACTCTACTATATCCTAATTGTCTGCTATTTAGATATGGACTCTTGAATCCCATATTTTTATTCTAAATTTAAGTTCAGTCATTGTAGCTAATGTCCTTGATGCTATCTCAAATTGCTGTCATTACACGGATCACTAGAATTGGAGGTAATAATAAAAAAAAAAAAAGAAAAAAAAAGAAAAAAGAAAGGCATGAAATCATGGAATTAGATGATGGATAAAGATTTAATCAATTTAATTTTATCACCAGATCCAGTCCCTTCCTCTTGAGCTGTCAGGGAGCGAGATAAGCGGAACACATCTTGGAGCACAGTGCAAACCCATTGTGGAGAAGGAGCTGTGTCCCTGAACCTCGCCAAGATGAAGCACGCTCATTTATTACTCTGGCATTGCAGGATGATGAAGAACCAAGCTGGTTTCCTCCCTCTGTCCTCAGCACAATTTTTCTATTTCATTAATTTTACATGGAATTTCATTTCATAATCATTTTGCCTCTCACATCCTTTTACTGTCCTTATTTACTTTATTCTGTCAACTTTTATTTCATGTCCTGTGGTATCGGCAGCATCCTGAGCTAGGGCTTTCTGATGCAGCATCACGGCTACCTGATTCTTTCCCATTGCTGACAATTAACTTAAACTGCAAAAATGCCTCTACAAATAAGGTGCTTTGCTTGCCATACACCAGCAAATAATTAAGAAGTGACATATTTCCAACCACCCTTCTCATATTTAGTTTCTATATGTTGACTGCTAAGAATTTGCCGAAGGCTGCCAAATGCAACCTTTTCAGTGCTATCAATAAGTAGAAACTCTGCTTTTGTTTGGTCTGCTTTTGCCACAAACCTTTGAAAATAAACTTTCTGTTTAAAGCCTATACTCTCATAGCTGCACAGCTGTACCGAATTCTGTCGCTGCCTGGGCATATTCAGAAGCCTTGGAATAAATAAAGCAAGAACCCGCAAACACAGCACCTTCACTTAAATCTCTAAGCATGCAAAAGGGATTTCTCTAACTCATTAAGCATATTTTTCTAATTTCTAGTCCTTTTATACACACAGATCAAGCAAAAACACACACACAATAGAGAAAAAAAACAAAAAAGAAAATATCTATTGCTGCTTTTACACGAATTTAGTATGTGGATTTTCTGGCAAGCATCTGTATTTATTTTTCATCTGGTATCTGAGAAATTTGGATGTTTATTTCTCACTGAGAGTTAGCAAGCTCATTTTCTTAGTGACAATAAAAATATTCCTACCTATAATAACCTAATGAATAGTTACGACTATCCAAATATTTTAGCTTTCTAGCATTCTTTCTACAAGTAGTATAAAACTGAATACTATGCAAAAATATAGATGCAATTTAATACTCGTTGCAAGAATATTTAATGATAACTCATGTAGGTAGCTTCTTTATACTGAACAGTTTCTAGTTTTAATAAATGTAAAAATAAGGTGTGTGCAAATTACTTGCTGGACAATCTCTTTGTACACTGGAATTGCACTCACTGTCTTACATTTTTCAGTGCTCAATTTGCATATATGAAAATTCTCTCTCTCTCTCGCTCTCTCGCAGTATGTAGGTTTTATTGTCCTTTAGCAGTGAATTTAGCTATTCAGAGAATATTATTTTCTTTTCTCATTTGAACTTGCTGTCTGTCGTCAGAAAACTCCTAAAACAGAGGAGTCAGGTATAAGAAAAATGGAGAAAAGGATTATAAACAAAGATGCTAATTTACAACTCACACTGATACAGACAAAAACATGAATAAATACCTGGAAAGTAAATCAGAAAATATTTATTTCTACTACAAGGCATTTTTAGATGTTTTATAAAGCAATGTCTCAATGTTTTTTTAAACACAATTCATATGTAACATGTCCAATACAATATAAATATTTTTTTCAATTCATCTCCTTAAAGAGTGTGGATGTGACAGATAATTTCATTTTCTTATTCTTATTAATACTCAATTTCCATTTAAGACTGCAGTGAATTTATTTCTGTACACATGTGCATACATATCTGTGCATGAGTATGCAATGTGTGTTTGTGCACACATATATGTGGGTATTTACATGCTTAAAAGCATCTGTTACAAGTATTCTTGCAATAAGGAAAGAAGTATGCTCTGAGAATAGCAAGATACGCAAGGTTTTGGTGTAACCCTTTAAAAGGGGTTTTCACAGCTATTAAATAGAATAAATCTGCACAACATTGGAGCACATATTAATTCTCATAAAGATCTAGTCATTTATGGGGCTAATAAACAGTTTCTGGACTAATCTCCAGTATAACTAATTTCTTAAATACTTGGTGGATATTAGGCAACATCAAAAAAGACACAGAAACATATGATAAGTAAGCAAACTAGCATTAACAGTTAAATCCAACAGGTTTAATACCGGGTGTTCCTTAAGTGACAAGCATTTTTGCCAACATAAATGCATGTACATTGTTATGAATATCTATATGTTGCAACTATATGGAACAGAAATTCTAAAAAGTATGAATATAAGCATGCCTCCTGATAGTTACTATGCTAACTAATATATTCTAACTACACTGTTTGCAAGGTGGATACAACAGCACATTTAAAGAAATAAAAAATGAAC
>JAVCKT010004042.1:13857-25741 GCA_032273925.1 Rhynchotus rufescens
TATTGAATCATGTTGATTAATATCTTTCTGATCAGTTGCTCAAGAATCTTGCTACATTTTTCATAAAATAGAGAAGAAAAACAGCTAAAGAAAATTCTACATCAGTGCTTGACTTAATTTTCTTCATTTTCATTTTTTTTCAGCAAACGGCATAAAATGCTTTATTTAGAATCTAAAAAATTATCTTATGTCTTTCTGTTGACAACTAGAGGCAGGTGGAAAAAAAACAGCAGGACAAAGAGCTCCCTAGAGATATTTCACGTTTTCTGACTCACTACATCATCACACATGACACTGAATTATTAGTTTCAGCAAACACTGAAATAGCACAAGAAAGCTTTCTTGCTCTTTTATCTTCACCATTGTTCTTGGACTTAAAAAATTCACATAACAAATTTCAGATAAAACCCACAAATATTGAAAAATCACAATTTAGAACTGTGTTTATTGTATAGAATGCCCCCTTAATCATACTGATACAGAAGGCTGAGACCATAGCTTACTTGACCACAGAGAACAATTTGAATAGAGAACATTTTTAATGCTCATGTCCTGATCTAAACCCTGAGAGGACTGTAAGAACTTTTGAAAGATACTCTTTTTGTGTGTGTTTTCTTCATCTTTATCATATTCTTAAAGAGTTATTTAGATTGTGGCTTGTTTTGCGTTGTCTGAGAGGCCCACACAGTACAGCACATTTTTCAGTCTTGCATTATTTCCAAGCTTTTTATTTTCTATTTCCTTTTAAAAACATAATCCTCAGTTACTAACAAAGTACCTATAAGAAAAGTATGTAAAATATCGGCTACTTCGGATCTCAAAACAGAGGGTGAGCAGCTGGCTCTGTATACATCACAGGCACTTTATAAGTACAATTGTCATACAGATGACTTCTCATCATAAACTTCTATATTCTGCTACTTGTATGGACTTATATGATTCATTTGGCCTTGACCTTAGGCATAAATTTTTCAGCTGTGCTGTATTGTTCTGTATTGCAGAAATAGTGGAAGGCAAGTGTCCATGTTGTCACTTTTATGACCTTCTGACTGGGGATCAAAATGTAATCTTTCAAAAAAAAAAAAAAATCCAACCAAAACTCCATACGCAGCTGTATGTAGGAAGTTGGTAGGTTTATACAACCTATTTTGATGAAATCAGTAAATAAAATTATAATACTTAATGTAGATACTGAAAATTTTTGAAAATAAAATATTTATTTCCTGATTAATGCTAAAAGCATTATATAATTAGTACATGTTTTTCTACTTTGAGAAAAAAAAGTTGTAAGCAAGCTATTATAATTCTTACTTTTAGACTTGAATATCTTACTTTCCTCCCACTAAAGACAATGAAATAATTCTCAGTTACCTAAATTTTACCAGAATTAGCCTGCTTTTTTTACAAGCTTTGACTTTCATATGCTCTGATGTCAATACCTTAAAATGCTGTGTTAATTACTTAAAATGCAAGAGAAAAGGTGAAGACAGAAAACAGAAGAAATGAATAGATCAGCATGTTAACTGATGTTATAAATTGAATGGAAGGAATAGAGAATTATAAGGAATATATATGTTACAATTTAATAAGAATTAGGATAGATTTATTTTAAAATCATTTTAAAATTTACTGTGCTCATCTCCATTGCTGCCTTCTTTTTCTATTCTTCCCATATCCAGTGAAAGATTTAAACACCTTACTTGTTAGTAATAAGCATTGATTCAGCATCTCTCATGAAATGATGCATGATTTTACTCCATCACAGATAATTTCAGAAACATTTTGCTGCCTGCTTTTATCTGCACTCTACTTGTGGAGAGGATTTGAAAAGGTTTGCGTAGTTGCCTGCTCTGCAGTAATGTGAGGATTTTGTTATCCAGCTGAGCTACCATCACTGGTTCAGATAGCTCGGATTCCTTCCTTCTGGAGCCAAAATCTCACAAAACCTCTTACTGAAATACAAAGGTGCAAGAGAGAAAGGGCAAATGAATCACCAAGCCTTTCAAGAGTCTAATTATATTCCTCCTGGAAAGTGGCAATTAGTGCTTCTCTCAGCCCCATCTGATCACCTTGTTGTCCTCTGTTTGTGCACCCATTTAAACAGTCTTTTAGGCAGAGATCTTCATCTGCTTCTGATATCAGATCTGAACCTGCTTCCAGAGAAAGGCAGCAGACCTTTCCCTGACTTTAACATAAACTAAGAATTGTATCTTCAGCAAGCTGCCCCTATTTGCACGTACCTATGTGCACATCCAGAGCACACCATTACAAGCTCAGGACACATTTTTTTACATCCAGATATGTGATACTATCTTCACTGCATGTGCAACAGTGTACTGCTTGGTACCCTTGGATTCACATATTCATACTCTTTGGAAGTTTTTCTTTCATTACTGCAAGGAAGTAGAAAGCATAATGCAATACAGCCTCCACCAAGATTCACATAAAATAATTTTCTCTTCCTGGTCTCAGTCTTTCCCCAGGCCTTCACATTCCAACACATCCCCAACAATGGTAAGATTAATGTTGAATAATTGACAGAAGCATTTGAATGTGAAGACGGAGCTTGTTATCAGTAAGACAATCACAGTGATTTGAATTTACCAAGTACTCTGCTTGCTTATAAGATCTCCAGGGCAATGTCTTTGTAATCCTCGTGTACAGTGTGTCGCTCAAGAGAGTCTGGATCTTGTCTGGGGCTGCCGGCTGCTCCCAGGGTAGGTGCTGAGAAGGGGCATCCAAGAGTCAACTTAGACTTTTTCCTGTCTGCACTTGATCTCCTCTGACCCTAGTGAAGCGCTGGCTGTGATATAGCATGTCAGGAGGCCACAGAACAAAGCCATCATCGCCTGGCTGGCCTTTTCTTGGCCTTTAGCAGTTTCATAATTAACATTTCCAGCTGTGGAAGGAGAGCAATGGATTTTGATCAGGTTTCCATCTGTGATGACCCACTGGGGTGATTGCCGTGATTTTCCCCTGCTAGTGTCCTGTTGCTTCCCTGGGAAGAGGGTCATGCCCTTCTAAAAGAACAGCAACCCTTGAAAGGCATGTCACCCCTAGTCAGGAGCATCAGCATCCTGAGGAGGGGATATCAGTCCCTAGATGGAGTATCTGGGAGAGATGTAAGTCCCTAAAGGAGGTCTCAGATACCTAGAAGAGGGTCTCAGATACCTAGAAGAGGTATCGGAACTGAGCAGGGGCATCGGAACCTAGCAGGGTTGTCAGTCCCTAGAGAAGGTATCAGACCTGAGCAGGGATATCAGCCCCTGGCACCGTACCAGCTATGCAGGGTGCCGGGCCTCGGCAGGGGTATCAGTCTGCCTGAGGACAGCCACAAGCGATCCATGCAAATTGCAGCTCGAGCACAATCAATAGATGTGACAAGCAGCCGGTGCTGGCAACCGGGGACATAATGAAGGTGTGACTGTGTAAACGGCTAACAGATAACAATGCTATAGGAAATTATAGGGCAGCGCTGTATTGAATAAGTGCAGTGCAAAATGAGCTGCGGCTGCCGGGTCATGCTTTCCCGCTGCTGAAGTGTCTCCTGCTCTTGTCCTTTGTAATTGTAAGTGGCAGCAGTGGCAGGCTGGATGCGACGGGGGCATGTATTCAGCCCTCATTTGTTCTGCATTACAATGCAGTCCTCCTCCTAGCAGGGATCAGTGGCGTCAGTGCCCACCTCCCAGGTGGACCGAGACACCAGTGAACATGCCAGAGTGCCAGGTACGTAAGAATTAGAAAGACTCTTGTTAAAACGGGGCTGTCATTAAAACCACTCTAAGCATCGGAGCTAGTCTCCTAAGGAATGGGACGAAATGTCTGTGTTTTGTTTTAAAAGAATGATATTTCCTTCACAAAGAAACACAGGAGCCTGAAGGCTTTTCGTTCAGAAAGCAAAAGATCATATATAGAAAACAAAACAAAAATCGAATTTTAAATTTGAAGAAAATTTTATAATACATAAAATATATGGTTTTTAACTTAGGACAAAACAGGCTTTTGATTACATGCAGTTTTAATATAGCAAATTCTCCAGATGCTACTATTCCTTTTACTTATCCCTTAATATTCAATGGACGGGAAGAAGAATGGATAAAATGTATTCTGTATTCATTGATTTTTAATTTCATTTCCAAGTCCAGTGATATGAAGTACTTCTCTGTAATTTTGCTCTGACATTTCATTCAAACACAGTGCTTGTTTTCTGAAACCTCAAGTCTTCAAGACTCTTTGGTCTGATTCCTGTTTAAAGGTTTGTAGATTAAGTTTAACATTTGAACCTAATCAAAGTCAAAGAGGTAACTCAAAGCTCTCTGTCAGCTTTGCTGATATTTCACTATCCCTAATCAATACTTTCTGCTATTTACGATCACTGCATCTGTCTCTTCCCCCTGTTCACAGTACTAAGCAATTTCATTTACGTTTTTCTTCACCTTAGTCATGAGAATGCCTATTTATCTGGTTAAAGTAAAACCTACACTAAAGAGAACATTTGCTCAATTTCTTTACTAATGTGCTATAAAAGTAGATCAGTATTTATTCTGTTGCCATGTTTTCATTCACTTAATGTGGCTACCTGCTTCCACTTTTGTAAAGAACCATTTTAATCCCTTGCAAATGCACCTGTCTACAAAAGAAAATGAATTTAAGGCAAACAAATTGAAGCTTCTTAGATTTTTTTTTTTTTAATTTTAAATACAGTGAAAAAAAAAGTCCTTTTCCATCTGGCTTCTTGAGGCCAGGCAACTTTCAGCTGGACTGGGGGGATATGCTTCTTGACTCTTAAAGCTCTGAGGAGTCCAGGTTTATATCCCTCAATATTAAGCAAAATGCCACAAAAACTCTGTTTTTGGCAGATGCCCAAATTTGAGGACACAAGAAGGTGCTCTAGCAGTCAAACCTACCAGCAAGGGACTTGTTGCCTGCAAAATCTGAGTTAATTTTTCTGCTGATGCTATGCTTATGTCTGAGGAGGCACTGAGCCCCTCCGTTGCCCATGCACCTTCTGCAGGGTGAGTGTGGAGAAAGGCCACACAGAGCCTTCTGCCACTTCCCGACGCATCTCAATGCAGGGAAGGGCTTCTAGGGCTCCAGCGGGCCTTTCTCAGTGCATCCAGGGGCAGGAACCCACTCTGTGTGTGCTGGACTCTGGGGATGGAGAAACCCAGGAGCTAATCCTGTGCCCGGGCTATCGCTCAAGTGCATCGCTGTGCGCCCAGGACTGCTCACAGTGCTGCATGGGGGTGTAAAGAAAGATGGTATCAGCCTCTATCTGCCCATGCCAGAAGCAGGCAATACCAGAAAAGCCAGCCTTGTCCAATTTCCAGTTCAGCTTTGCTGGCTCAAGAAGTGCAGATAGTTCAAACATGCTTTAGATAAGGAGCTGAATATCTGGGCGTTCTCCCGAGCGCAAGCTGAACGCTACGCTTCATGCAGTTTACTAAATTGTGTCACTAAATTCTTACTCTTCCTGGTAATAGCCTTTTTTTTTTGCTTGAGCATTTCTTCTGCCAGCTCCCCAGAGACCCTTCTAGCAAATACACAAACATACACGCACAGCCACATGTGTGCGCACTCTAGCAGTGTTAGCACCAAAACGTGCATATTTGTAGGGTAAGCTCAGGTTCTTCAAAATGTAGAAAGCCCCATGCCAAGTTCACTTTTAAATGGGTGAAGAGAAAACAGACTTTGGTTTCCTGTGTTTTTAGAAATCCCGCCTCCCCCCCCATTCCTATGCAGCACAAATGCACACAAACACCTAATTTTCATCTAGTTTTCCTCATGATTACTTACAGTTCTTTTCTGGCTGCTTTCTCTCTCCATATTCCTGGCTGCCTCTGATGCTCTTCTGCACAGGAGTACCTTGCTTCTACTCCAGTTTATCAAATGGATTGAATTCTTTAGATGTAACTGCATTGTTTGCGTTGCAACTCATTTGTGATTGTCCCTATTTGAAGCACGACCCTTTGAAACACAAGAGGTCCTTTGCGATGGATTTGGAAGTATGACTGCTTTCCTATCTGATAAGGAGTAGCTTAGCTTGTTATTTCCAGGGTAAATGCTTACAGTTCAAAATTCATTTTCTGTTTAACTTATTTCACAATTTGCTTTTATAATTCACTGTCAGGGATCCACGGATCAAGGTTGGGGAGGAAAGCTCACAAATGAATAACTTTAGCTATGTCATTTTATTTATTTATTTAAAGAAATAACACCCCAGAGGCATCGGATGTTTGTTGCAGTGGGAGGAAACAGGGAAAGATGGATGCAGACAGCTGACCTCAACCATCTATTTTTCAGCAAACACTGCAAAAGACCTTTTGTCTGCATCCCATTTTACAGTTAGATAATTATCACGCTTGTTATCTTGCTGTAGAACAAGACTTTTGTTCCAGCAAAGACAAAACCTCCGTCATTGGCGTGTTTTCAGAAAGGGAAGGTGAGGGCAGCTGGGGTGAGGTAAGGAGAAGATGACTAGGTCTTATGTGAACGAGCATAACAGAAATGACTGCTCCAAGGCTGGAGAGCCTCCCAGGTGACAGTTTCCCACCACATTCACCTTGTTCCTAAGCAGTGCTCCTAATGCTCCAGCAGTTGCTGGACCTGCAGGACACACACTGCCCACGCTTTTTGGTTTGAATGTCAGGAATGCAAATGCATCCCAAGCTTATCTTTGCCATGAAGATCACGGCATCTATTCAAATTCATTGACAAATCATTTCTCTACAAAGAGGCTGTTTCTCATAGGCAGTTTCTTGATTAAAATAGCTTTTTATTGCCCTGATCTTCCTGAACCTGAGCTACCAAATAGTATATTCAGCAATATTCAATGGGAGTGAGAAATAGCATTTTGTATGGCTCATGGTTTGTTTTTTTTTGGGGGGGGTAGATACTAGGGGACTCACTTAAAGTGGTCACAAGGATCTTCTTTTCCTTGTTGCTGCATTATACATTTTTATGTACGTAATCTAGAAACGTTGGCAGAAATAATTGTATTAAACCAAATTATATAAACATAGGATTTCCTTTCCTAGATAAGTTGCTTTTCCTAATGTAAAAGTCTGTTTTTCCCTTCAGATATGCAGCACTTTCTCTTTCCATATCTGTCATTTTCTCTTATACTTTTTCAATCAAAATGTTCAAAGATGATGGACCGAAGATTTGCACTCTAGAACCAAAGATAGATGTTGTTAACTCTCAGTTGCTTACACCATGATGAACTTGGGAGTTGCAACTGCTGACCTTGCCACTAGCTCCTGCACAGTGCGCAGAGGAACATTTCCCCATGCTCATGCATTTTATTTCCATGTCTGATTATGTGCTTGCTTTTGTACAAATCACACACTGACACATATGTCTATGAGTCAGTCTTTTCCTTCAAGTATTACTCACATAAGATCAGTAGCAAAATTCTGTTTTCTGTGTACTGCAAAGACTTTCTAAATTAATCATACTGAAAACTGGAAAGAAAAATTATGTCATCCCTCCTTAGAAAAATTGAAACTTTTGACATTTAAATAGCATATTTATGAACTTGCTTTGAAAAATGCTGTCATCTATTTTCTGTCTATTAAAAATATGCTTTAGTGCAAAAACTGCTTTTATCTCCATCTCTGCAAAAGCATGGCTAACATTGATTCTATTTAACATTTTATCAACTGAACTAGAGAAGAGATATTACCTCCTTTAGCACCAGCCAAAGGTCTTGTAGCTAATGCTGACCTCTGTCAAATATAACACATTGTATAGGAAGGATTGACAATTATTGTTCTACTGTATTTCGCAAGACACCAGGGGTCAAAGCAATGGAATTGTTACATTGCAGCAGAGCAATAATTCAAAGCTTGTTTGCTTTTGCTGGGCAAAACAACGAGGGTCAAAAATAGCTACAGTGTTAGAATATGGAAAAAATATTATGGATTTTTAAAATTGGCTTATCATTTTCTGGTTATTTTATTTGTTTCCAGAGATTTCTTTTGTGTGTGTTTTTTTTTTTGACAGGTGTTCCAAATCATCCCACTACTCTCCTATGAAAGCATGATTCTTCCTGTTAGTAGATGATAAATCATCCTTTCAGTCTTAAAGATTCAGATCATTTTGAAGCTTTCTCTGTCTTGCTGGGATGGAAGGGCGGAGGTCAAAGTAGAAAGGGAAAAACTCTCATTCCTCTTCAGCTTGCATTTTGATTTCTGTTGCTTATTTTTAAGGTTATTTAAAATAAAAATTATGCAAGATATACTCTTTGTAAAATCCATGATTGTATCTCCCTTGGTGCCTTGCCCTCTTTAGACTTGTTTCTGTCAAGAATGCTCTGCTTCATTCAACGAGCCCAAACTTATATTTTTAGCATTGAAAGTGCTGAGTTTGATACCTTCTTGTCATCATGTATGAATAGATCTATGGTTCATTGCGCATGCACTATAAAAGGAGAAATATAACTAAATGCCTCTATACAATCAGCAGAAATGGCAAACCCATTCCCATTGATGTTGAAGTCAATAGGGGTTTATTGCAAAACTTTCCTACGAGCAGGATTGGATATAATACTGAATATAGTATAATTCAAGATATAATTCATAACACAAAGGGGAAATAGGAAGAATATCAATAAGCTTGGCTAGGTCATCTCTTTTGCCTCTTTTAGGATCATTTCATGCAATATATTACCAGTATTTTTGATCAGTCAATCTGAGTTTCTCAGCACATTTACCCTGTTGCAATAGCAGAAAATATTGTACTGAGCTATCTAAACAGGAGTACCATCTACTGGATTTAGAAAGAAATCTTTCTGACCTACTTAGACCTAGTAAGTCATCTGCAAGTGTGTGTGTTTTTGTGCACTGCACTTCAAGGAAAAGTGGGGACCACAGGAGAAAAAAAGAGTCCACAGGAGAATTTTTTGAAATTATAAGAGATTCAGGGAAAGTGTGAAAGAACTGGAGGGTTTTTATGAATGAAGACACACAATGAAGTAACAGGCTGCATTACGAACGGGCTCATGAACTGACACTGGATTGTTAAAGCTAGTGATATTTGGGATAGGAATAGATATCAGGGAAGAAATTAGATAACATTAAAAATAGGGCCAAATGTCAGAAATTTAGAATCAGATTATCATTGTTGTTTTTCTGTTGTGAACATTTATGTATCTGCAACAAATCAAAATGAGATGGCAAACTGAGGGTGAGAAAGTAATTATTTTGTCAGAGTCCACTACAAATCAGGAGCCGTTCTTTCTGCGCACTCCAGTTGCTCTTTGGAAAAGAATATGCATGGAAAAATGATCTTATCTGTGTATCTAACAGTAAAATCATTCAGATATAGTGTGGACTGTTTTGAGAGGAACAAGTTGACAGCAGCTGTTTTCCTTCTTCTGTTTATTTTTATAGGAGGTAAATTTTATAGTAAAAGAGGTACTAAAGTGCATGGTCCTCCTCAATTGCTCCAAGGAAGGAAGGAAAGAATCTTCAGGAAGAGATGTCCAGGAATAGGTCATATGAGATTAAAATGAAGTAACAAAAGAGAAACAATTGACATAAGAAAAGAAAAATGAAATCTACCCAAAAGCCCAGTCCTAAACCAGGACGACTTTTTTTTATGAGATTAGCAGGCTTTATAGATACATAGTACTAGATTTTGTTGTAGCTCCTGCTGTTGTTTGATCACCCTTGTACAAGCATTAATGTCATAAAGAGCAGCCAAGGTTATGGCTCAGGATAAAATCATTGTTTTTTTTTTTCAATAGGTGATGATGTGGAAGAAAAGCATGGCAAAAGCTGGGCATACAGATTATAGTTTATTCTGATTATCTCTAGACCTGCAAGGTTAAGGTCAAATGCTGCCTGGAAGCATCTGGTATTTCTGTGCAGAAGGCACTCAACCTGTGGAGAAAGGGAGAGGATTTCAGTCTTCAAAGTAGCCACTTTATCACTTTTCATGGATATTATGCTCACAAAAACACTTTTATAAAGCCTTTAAAATAAATCAAAAAATAAATGTAAGACCTGGAGAATGAAGTGGTTGCAGACCAGCAGCAGAGCCGTGATACTGTTGTGCAAGTCTCCTGTGCGTTTTGAACTATATACTGTTCTTATACACATGCTAGATTTTCAACTGTACCTACAAAGGTACTTGTAGCTGAATTTCTCCCACCCAAAGAATATGAAACCACATTAATCAAATTATTTTCTGTTTCCCAAATCTGCCTCAAATCCTTGATCATTAATATTCAGTTGTGGTTTTATTCTACTGTGCTCTACAGATGTTACAATATGTCTTTAAAAGATATTCAACTTTCAAAGCTGATATGGAGAGAATCTGAATTGTACTGACTACCTAGACACAGCAATCTAAAATGACTGCATAAAATCCTGAAAATTGCCCATACATCCCCATTTTTCTGCTAACAGTTTTGTCACCAGAAGGGAACACCTAAGGCTTTTTTCTGTTATCTGCTCATGGTTGGATTCTGCCTTCCAGGACCAGAGACTATCAGTAACTTTGCTACTGTAAGACTCCTTGTGGAACATGAAGGGGACCCTCGGAAAAGCGAAGTTATGCCAGAGCTGGAAAGTTTGTCATTGACAAAGGCAAACACTGACATAAAGTAAAATGAAACTCAGAAGCACTAAAAGTTAAATTATTGTTTTTAGCTTTCTTTTTTTCATCAAAACAGTTGATGAAAAAGTTTCTCTCTAAGATAATTTGTTTCTTCTTTGATAATATAGCAGAAAATATTTTAAAATGCTTTTGCATAAAAATATGTTTTCTTTCATATTCAAATTCAAAAGCATTATCACCGTATATATATTTTAATTAACATTAATTTTATTCATCATCAGTTGCATCCTAATAGAAGACGGGGAAGATTTCTCTTTTTTTCATTCTTCTTACATCTCACTATTTAGAAGATATAGCATGAGTGTTTATCGATAAGCTAATAGAATGCATGATGAAATGACTCTAGCATTAAGCTGCTAAACACTGACCAACATATTAATGTTATAAAATATGTACAAACTGCAGCACAGTTTGTGTTTATTGAGCTGTGTACTTCCTTGCCAGATAAGCTATCAGTAGATATTTTATCAGATACATATATTTAAATTAATACAATTAAAATAGAAAAAATAAATACTTAATCAGAAGATTTTTACATCTGACTAGAAAAACAAAAGAACAACAGTAATTACCTTTATTGGATAAAGCTTACAGTATTTGTCATTAACTGAATGAAATTCAATCCAGAAAAAACACTCTGCAGAGGGAGGCAGAGGTGGGGGGGGCGGGAGGGAAGGATATTTTTATTCAAGTGAAGGTTTTTCTTCAAAGTTTCATCAGGTAAATCCACCCTGGCACAATACTGCTTTAATATATTTCAATTTATTCCCTATATATCTCTAATATTGTCTATTTATACTATAAGCTCTTGGGGGCAGCAGGGTTTTACCGTGGACCCCTGATTGTAACTGGAATTCTGGTAGTAAATAGCAGTGATGGAGTTTAATGCTAGACATCAAAACTTAGGCACCTCACCTGGAGATTCCAAGTATTCCTGGCTTCCTATAAAAGGCTGGGACTCTCAGCCCTAAACCAACGTCCCTCCCCGTGGCCTCCAAAGAGCCAGTCTCATGTATGACCTTGCTCACAGGTGACTGTGTGGGGAGAACATGTATGGCACATGTATATGGCACATGAAGCATAGTCGTGGCAGTGCATGTTCTGAGCATGAACCACACCCCACTCCTCACACTTGCCAATCCACTGCAAATTTAATAGAAAAATGTCCCTTTTGCCTTGTTCTGATAATCACAGAATCACAGAATCTTTAAGGTTGGAAGGGACCTCTAGAGATCATCTAGTCCAACCTTCCTGCTCAAGC
>JAVCKT010004045.1:0-18311 GCA_032273925.1 Rhynchotus rufescens
GGGGTCCGGGCCGAGCCCCCTCCTGCCCCGGGGCTTCCCGCGCGACGGCGGCGGCGCTGGGGGGGCCGGGCCGCGGCCTCGCGGAGGGGAAGGCGGGCGCGGGGAACGGGAGGGAAAAGGCGCCCGGATCTGCGCCGCGTTCCCTCGCGCCGCCCTCGGCCCGCTCCGCTCGCCAGGCACCTGCGGGCTGGTGCAAAACGGCCGTCGCAAATTTCCTTCTTGCTGCTTTAACTAAACCCACCCTTTCCCGTTTTATTCCGCTATTTTCCAAGCGGTGCTTTCTGCTCAGCTTTGCCCCCTTCGGAAGTGTCCTGTATTTATTTATTTCCTTGCGTATTTTGTGGCGGTGGCGCTAAGTCCGTGCGGCCGAGGAGAGGTGCTGGTGCCGGCCGTGGAATGGGAAGCGCCGCTGGAATTACTGCATCAGTGTGGTTTATATAAACAACTGGGAGCAGCAGGGAGCTCGGTGGCACCTCGGTAAAACTGTCTGCGTCTGCCCCAGAACTGAGGGCACGAAGCCTTTCAGGTGGCAGCCCTTCCCTCCAAGGGGAGGGAGGAAAAAATATGAAAAAAGGAGTATTTAATAACTTCAGGGAAAATGATCCTGCCAGCGTGAAAACTCGTGCAGGTATAAAAATGAGTTGTCGCTGTGTAACTCACCCTGTGGACTCTACAATAATCTAGCTGTAATTTGAAGAATTTTGAGCTGTGATTCTTCTTTGTCTTATGATCAAAAAACCCTTGTTCATAAGCACGAGTTACCTGCCTCACTGACCTTCAGCGTGGGTCAGCTTTGCTGTGACAGTGAGCGCGTGGCTGCGTGTAAGGGCAGCTGTGACACAGCGAGAGCACGGCCGATGTGTGACGGCGATACCCCCCGGAGCCGTGTCACCGTCCCTATCGAAAGATGCTTGTTGTGTGAGGTGTCCTGCTGTACAAACCTCACGCGGGATCACCCTATTAATGCCTCTCGGGTGATGTCACTCAGGTAGGAGTCATTCCTTGCAGCTGGAGACGCACGTGACAGCGCCTCTGGATCAGGGTCCAACCCTAAATCCCACCTCCCGGGCCCGTTTGCCTGCCTGGCGACACAAGGTGTGTGAGAGACGGGGCTGATGTCATTACATTAGTCTGTCTGCTTTTTATTTAGCGAGCGCAGTTTTCTTGAGCTGCACAGGATCCTCGTCCAAAGACGCATTCCTCCAAGCTGAACGTGAATGTGCTAGTCCAACGCTCTCATAAATGAGCTGCTTCAAGGGATTTGGGTGCTCGTCAGCCAGCTAGTCTAAAAGGCATCTGTGTTGGGAGGAGGCGTCAGGGGATTTGGTAGTGAATAAAATACTGTCTGCTCTGAGACTAGGCTGGATTAGCTTTTATTTAAAAAAAAAAATAAACCCAGAAACTATGTCTGTGGAGACTACATCCTTTTGTAGATGACTTTATTCATTAAAAGGGCTTCTGTAATTGCTTGGAAAGTACTTTACTGACTAGGAATAAATGTAAATATGTTAATATCAAAGTATGTTGGCTGTGAACTGCCATTTATTCTCTGTTGGGGAACTAACAAGGTTAAAAAAAAACAACCCGAAACTCTGAAAAGAACTCACTAAATGCTTGTTTTTACTTCATTCTGGATAGACTCTTTAATGGAGACCGTCTAAAGGGAATTGTTAATCTGTGGCCGAAAACAACTTTTTATACAGAACAGACGCTGAATTGTGCTTGGAGTTTGTGTATAGGACCCGGCCTGATGACAGCCAGGGCACACAACAGAAGCGCTTGTTCCCGGGGAGATGCTCTAACGAGCTCCAGAAAGAGCAGCCTCCGTGTCAGCGCCGCCAGCTCTCCGGGCTTCTCTGCACCCTTCAAGATCTCTCCTTTCCCTGCCTGTGCCGCTCGGATTTCTCGTCCTCTGTTTTCTCAGAGCAATGATTGACCTGTTTTCATTAGCCTGGCTAATCATTAGTTGACTTAAAATTGACACCTCGCTTTGGTCAGGTGGCTGGTGGTTTCTCTTGTGGCCTGGTTTTGTTTTCCTTAGGAGTTGCTGTCTCTTTGCCAAGGCCGTTTGCAGATCTCACCTGTGTTCTCGGGTGCTTTTTCCCCGCTTGCAGTTAATGAAGTTCTGAGGTGGATTCGTGTGGGGGAGGGAAGCTCAGTGACAGTGCCCAGGGCTGTGACACGTTGGGGCTTTGCTGCGATGCCCCTCTGCAAGGTGCCCGTCCTGGAGCCACTCACGTGAGCAGCCTCGGATCCCTGGCTGAGCTGGGCTTTGTGTGGGCTGCGTGTGAAGTCACAGGTTGCACTACTGCCGGGATCTACTTTCTTTGTTTTCTTAGTACTAATCAAATTAACCTGTCTGCATTTATAGTTCAGCTAAATGTTCAGTGCCGTGTTACAGAAAACGCCAAGGCAGGAGTTCAAAAAACTCCTTTTTTCTTTTCTTTTGGACTGTACCGGTGCTGCTACCTCTGTGCAGGTTGAGATTGTTTCTGATTGTGATTCTGGCCTTTTTGCAGAGTGCAGATAGCTGGAGAACTCGCCCTGCTGAAAGCCCCTCCGGCAGATTGAGCAACACCATTAGGCCAAAGGCAACGCGCCCGGCCGGGCTCCCGCCCAGGTGCAGAGCTGGGAAGATGCCGGGATTTATCCCAGGATGGTGTCATTCACACGCCCCGTTTTCAGCAGTCTGCTCCTTTGGTTTTGCCTTGGCCAGTTGGCACCTGGCAAAACTTAGGGCCCTTTCTCATTGAGGATGTTATGCCTCTTATTGTCCCTATTGATTATTTCTTAATCCATATGGATTGTCCAATTGAAACCTCCACTTAACAGGACAGGCTGTTTCTTCCGAGAAGCAGCTAGAAGATTCCCTCCGAATCTTCTGGATTCGGAGGCAGAGCTGGAGGCAGAGAGATGAAGCTGCTTTGAGGTTTGTAGCTGGGGAAGCTGCTGAGGCTTCATTGTTCAGCCAGCTGCAGAATCCTTCTTTGGTGCTCTCAGATATTCCCATGTTAGGAAGATATTCCAAATGTAATGTGAGACTTGCCCTATAGCCAGGACAGATGCTTCTGCCCCTCCTGCTGGTAGCAGCTTTGTGAACAGTGGATTCCTTATTCCTAACCTTGGCATTGCCAGAACTGTACGTTAATGACTTTTAAATTTGTCTTTTTTATATGCTATTTATATAAAAATAGTTGGAAGCAACTGCCCCCTTTCCCTACAGGGATGCAGCCGGCACGAGGAATGCAGCATTCCCAAAGTTTGCAAGAGGAGGATGCATGAAGCCCAATCCCAGGGAAGTTCCTGGATGGAAACTCCAGCGCTGCTCTTGTAGAGGAGCTGGGCAACTTTTGTGGATGTTTTTTGTGGGGCAAGAAGGTGATGACCGATGCAGCCCTCTTTTGTGGAGGATGAGGATGGGTCTTGGAAAATAATTTAACTGAATTGTGTTAATTTTGCTGCTCTTTGTAGGGCCTGGTCTGTCTCTTAAAGAGCACGCTGGACTTCTGAACTTGTGGCAGTATTTGATGACTTCCCGACCTGGATTATCTCTGACATGGTTTTTTAACTGTGCTTTTAAATGAAATGGGGTTTATGTAAAATTAGCAGTACTTTGCACCAAGTGGATGCCAGCTGGGCTTGATTTGCACAGTTCTGCCTTTCCTCCCTGCTGGGGAGGGTGGCTGAGGGGACAATTCCCCAAGGGAAGCGTCGTGGAGCAGATCCAGTTGCTTTGTTTGGATTTCTCATGTGCAACTGTTGTTCAATGGAAAGGCTGTGTCAGGAGAGACTGTGTCGGGGGGCTTGCACAATTCAGGTCCTGGCTGAAGCCTCCATCCAGTCTGTGCATCTCGGCTGCATCTCTGTCTGTGTCTTCTTAAAACAACTCTGCTTTTTTTTTGGCCTCCTGTTTTTCCACTTTTTGAGGGGAAATAAGATACGATGAAGCCCCCTCATCGCGGAGCGGAGGCCTTCTCATGTCACCCTGCTTGCGTTGCTGGCCCCTCATGTGTCCTATTGTTTGAGCAGCTGCGTTTTCATTCCTCATCCTTTGTTTTTGGGACTCTCCATATTGCCAGCTCTGCAACTCGAGCGCTGTGGCAGAGATTTAGTCCCCTAAAAAGGGAATTAGTTTGCAGAAAGAGCCCATTTGGGTGCGAGGCTCTTTCAGGGAAGAAGCTTTTGTGTATTTAGTTCATGGTGGTTTTTTTAAATGGAAAATATTTTAAGTTATGCGTATTTGGCTTGGAAGGCCTGTGCTTGGCCTTCATTTTTACAAAGCTTCAGAGCCTGAGACTCGAGGGGGAAGGACAGAAGCGCCTGTGGCCGAGGTCTGGAGACACCCACTGTCGTGCATCATCCCACTTGGCTTCCTAGAGTGAGACCCCAGCTGCCCGAGGCTCTCCTGCAGGAATGGGTTTATTCCTTCCTTGTTTTCCCACTGACTATAGAGAGATGCCAGGGTGACGAGGCCATCGCGCTCTCCCTAAACCTCAGTCAGGTTCTTGGTTTTATGAGCTGAATTCGCTAAATTTGGGTTCTAATTCTCCTTTACAGACCCACATTGCATGGCACTACCTGTAACAGAAATTCAACGCTGTTGAATTCTGCTCTCAACCTGAAAAATACTGCTGTAAAAGAAATATTTGAACTGGAGAGTTGTGTTAAGCTCGAAGCTGACCTGGTGCTGATAATGCCTTTCAGCAATAGTTTTTCACTGAAGTCATTCATGCTCAGTAAGTGGTTTCACGTAGTCGTGGGTGGTGTTTTACAGAGCTGCCTTCGGTCTCGATGAGTCTTCTGAAACGAAACTGGGCATCTTCATTTGGCTGGGGCTGCGTTTGGTCTGGTCAGGAAAAATAACCCAGGCAGGAACTGTTACCGTTGTGTCCTTACCACAAGTGCAGCACCTGATTGATGAATTCTGTGTGAAACGCTTAGTAGTGATTTTTATTTATTATTTTAAATACAATGCTAATAAATGCTTCTGCAAGTGCTGTCCTTTGAGATTTTCCTTTAAATATTTGCCAGTTCACTGCTCAACACGAAAGCCTGTTGCTGGAAAGGTTAATCTTGCAGGCTCCATCCTTCAGCTGGAAAGGTTGCCTCTAAAAATCAAGGTAAAGAGTCTCACTTAATTTTCCTACTCAATTTGCCTAACAGTGCTTGACAAGAGGATGGCCTGAAACCAGCCCCTGGCATCCACAACGTTCAGATAGATTTTAATTTCCATCCTACTTGCAAACAGGCCCAATAACTTGCTGGAGGGGAGTTTTCCTTGTAGGTTTGTATAAATCCTAGCCAGACTCTTATAGAAACTGCTTATTATCCTGCTTGGAGAGAGGTTGGAGCATCTTCGTTCCTGCTGCTTGAGACGTTTGCTGTTACTCACTGCAGCAGTGATCAATACTGCTGATTAGCGGTGACCGCGGCGCGATGCCCCGTGCGGCGCGGACTGCGCGGCGCGTTGAGGGTGACGCAGCAGCCCCGCAATGGGTTTCCTCCCCGTGCGAGGTGCTAATGGGGCCTGTTTGGTGCTTCCCTTTAGCAGCCTCCTGCCTCCCCATACCGAGAGGGTCTGGGCGCTCTTGGGATGAGTTTTGTGATTTATCCTTCTTCTGGAGGAATCTGCCAGGTATTTTTGTCTTTGGGAAGCCGCATGTTTAGTTTTGCTCTGGTTAAGCAGAGCTGTGTCAGAAATGGTTATTTCTTCTGTTTGGAAAGGGGGTATTTTGCTGGTTTTGGTGGGTGCCTTTGCCCTTTCTGGGTGCAGGGCAGCAGTCCCTTTTTCCTAGCGACACCCAGGTGTGACAGCCGGCGGCAGCCACGTGTGGAGGGGAGCTGGGAGCCCATGGGATTTCTGATAGCTGGAAGTTGTTCTGGGATCAGGGCTGCATGAGGCTGTTGTGAACTGCCTGTAAGCAGGGAGCCCGCTCCAGGGAGTAAACATCTTGTTGTCACTGCTAAAACTTATTTGGGATAAAAACTTTCCTTTCTTGTCCCTTTGTATCTTGGCTTTATCGCAGCAGATCAAATAGCAACCTGCGTGGGGGGCAAAGGGTGGCTGGGTTCTGTAGAGGGAAAGCGAACAGGACTGAAGGTGCTTTCTCCCAAATGATGCAGCTTGCCCTCCCACTGGGTGAGCTGTTAATCTTATTATTTTGTTGGAAAAGCTCTGCTGTGTTTCATTGATTCTTGCAGTGCAGTTGCCGGGGTGTGATACTCGCAGCATCCCTAGAGCAGCTGCCTGGGTACCAGGGAGAGGAACCGTTCTAGGAGAACTGGTCACGAAATCCTATTTTCTCCAAATGTTCTTAGCTCCTCCAGGCTAGGAGAATTTCACATTAAGTTGTCTCATTTCAGGACGACTGTTCTTACAGAAAGAGCGTAATTAGCTGATGTGAAACGACTCTGCGTTCGTACGAGCTGCGTGTTAGAGGCTGTGTGACCTTGAGGGGCTGCCCTGACTTTGGTCCCTTTTCCTTCCTGCTCTTGTACCTGGGTTGATGCAAAGCCCGTCCTTCACCTTCAGCTTTAATCCCGCGTGTTTCCTGTTCGCAGGGTCACCTTGTCCTCCACGGACTGCTACATCGTGCACGAGATCTACAACGGCGAGAACGCCCAGGACCAGTTTGAGTACGAGCTGGAGCAGGCCCTGGAAGCGCAGTACAAGTACATCGTGATAGAGCCCACGCGCATCGGCGACGAGACGGCCCGCTGGATCACGGTGGGGAACTGCCTGCACAAGACGGCCGTGCTCGCGGGCACCACCTGCCTCTTCACCCCTCTGGCGCTTCCCGTCGACTATTCCCACTACATCTCGCTGCCCGCCGGCGTGCTCAGCATGGCCTGCTGCACCCTCTACGGCATCTCCTGGCAATTCGACCCGTGCTGCAAGTACCAAGTGGAGTATGACGCCTATAAACTTTCCCGCCTGCCCCTGCATACGCTCACCTCGTCCACCCCGGTGGTGCTGGTGAGGAAGGACGACCTGCACAGAAAGAGACTGCACAACACGATAGCGCTCGCGGCCCTGGTGTACTGTGTAAAGAAGATCTATGAGCTCTACGCCGTATGACTCCAGCAGGCGAGAGAGGAACCCGCAAAGACGAGTGTATTGAGACTCCCACAGTAACATTTTGTTTTTCCTCTTTGAGAAGCGGTGGAGACTGGGAAGGAGTTGGTTTAATAGAGCTGTTATTTTTTAAATAACACGTCACAGGTGCACCAAGGTTTTTTCAGTTCTTCGTTACACTTAAGATGTGGATGTGCGGTGATGTGAGCGAGCTGTATGTTAGGCCATGGGAGTCTAATCCAGCAGTGGAATGTCAGTGAAAGAAAGATATATAAAGAAAGGGGGGAGGGAGGAGAGCTTTTTTGGAAACATTTAAGTATATTGTTTAATTGTATTACACAGAACCAGCCAGAAGTTATCATTGACCATTAAAGGATGAGAATTTCAAATACTTTGGCATTTTCTTTCCTGTTAACTTGGTTCCTCCTGGTAGCTTCCAGGGCTGGAGGTGCCATCCGTGCCATGAGAGCCCGAGAGGTGACGGTTCTACCCCTGTGCCCGCACACAGACCTGCTGCTGGGCTGCACGTTGCAGCGGTGCCCGCGTTACTGGCAGCCAAGGAGGTGGCCACGGAGCGGTTCTTTTCCTCTCGCTTGACTAGCTGTGTTTTTGGAGGAGGGAATCCTGGTTATCCCAGGGCTTGTGTCCTTGGGTAGTTTCTCCAGCAGAGATTCTGCCGCTTCCAGACGCTGCTTCCCTGCAGTGTGGGAGCAGCGCTCCGTGTTCCCGGCCGCGAGGACGCGGAGCCGGCATCCCGTGCACCCTGTGCCCTCCTCCCGGGCCGCAATTCCAGTGCTTGCTCAGAAAGGCAACTTGTGGAGCTGCCACCACCGCTCCTGGAGGCAGCCTGACTTACAATCCAAAATCTGAGGATTCCGTCCTGCATGGGAATTCATCTCCTAGCTGCAAAATTGTCAAAATCTTCCTCTTTGAAGAGCAACTGCTTTGCAAGAGGTGCCAGTCAGTGTTTGAAGGCTGCTCTCCGCAGTGTCCGCGGCAGGAAGGCAGGCGTGGTGCACGTGCGGAGGGGCAGCCTGGCACAGCCTCGGGTGCCGCTCTGAATGCAAGAGCAAAGGGCTGTGGCGCGAGCTGCCCGCGCGCGGGTGAGCTGCTCGCTCGCGTGGGAGCTGCAGCCTGACCTTGGCAGCTGAAACGCCGACCTTGGAGGGAGTCTCACGAGGACAGAACCCAAACTCGGTTCTATCTTTGTCTTTCCCAAGTGCAGCAGCAGACGGCAAGAGCTCCCTCTGCCCTGCCTTGCAGCGGGGCTCTGGCTGGAGGCTGCAGCCTGGGTTTTTCCGCTGATGAAGCGTTTTCAGCAGCGCGGGCCCCAGCTGTGCACGTCCTGCACCGACAGCGCCTGCTGGGAGCTCCGAGCAGGAGCTTTTGCCACCTTTAATCCCCTTCTGTCTGAACAGGCCCAGGAGCTGCAGGGAGTCCCACGACACCACCGCTTTGCTGGGGGCAACGGCCCTGGTTGAAGCCCCTGCCTCTCTGCGGGTACAGGGGCTACGTTGCCTCCCTCCAAGGTTAAAGGAAGGCGGGATCCAGAGCGCTCTATTTATAGCGAGGCTGTACAGCTGCCTTGGCAGAGCGAGGGCGAGAAGCGCGGCTGCTTCGTCTTCCTGCAGGCAGCCGGAGGCTGCTGGAGAGGGAGCTTTTCAAGCCCCGATGCAGCTCGTTTCTGAAGTCCTGTCTTCTGCATGAATTTAAACTAGTGTCAGATCTGCTCTAGCTAAAGTGTATCTTATTGCTGCAGAAGACCTTGGAATATTCTGGTCTTGCCTGCATGGGAGTCATTCCTCTGCTTTTTTATTTAATCCGTGCAGAAGAACTGCTAGGGGTAAAACAGCTCCTTTTCTTCACCAAACCTCAGTGGTCCTGCTAATTTGTGCTAAGTTTTGCATGGCCCAGAATGGTCAGTGTGACATGTAGAGCTTGGCCTTGGTTGGCTGCCTCAGAGCCTGGCTTAACATTAAGGGCTCTGGAGTTAAAAAGGAGTTTGAGCAGCAGTGGGCACTGAATGAACAGAATGAAGATGAACAGGTAACTTGGCTGTTGCAACAGGTAGGTCCGTTGGGAAGGACCTTGGCTCTGCTCCCTGTCCAAGAAATGTCAACGAGTGACAATCCAGCTAAGGTGCTTGGTAATGTCCTGACCACTGAGCAATCGGTGCCGCGATGAGGCAAACGTGGCGTGGGGGAACGAGGTGGGAGAGGTTTCACCACATCTTGTGGCTTGGGTCTGGTCCTGCTCCTGCCGTCCCCGCTGGTGGCTTCAAGGCGCTGGGGCCAAGCCCGGCTGCCAGGCGGGGAGCTGCTCTGCAGCCGCAGCTCACACAGTAACTCTCCTGTGTGTGTTTCATCCTCAGGCCTGATGTTACAGCCCTCGGCACCCTGGCTGGTAATTCCAGAAGTGCAAAGTGGCCACGTGGGCCTGAGCAGCCACGATTTGAAACAATGGAAGATGGAGCAGTTGAGGCGGGAAATACTGTTATTTCAGCCACAAAATCAAAGCCTGCTCACGTGAAAGGAAAAGCAGAGCTGAAAGTTGCAGAAGCACCTGAGGAGACAAGGTAATGCCTTGTATTCATATCTCAATGGGAACAAAGATCCCAGTTCTGTAACAAAACTACAGTCTCAGCATAGTGATAATTGCAGTGTGCATCTTACCACAGCAGAACTAGGACTGTTAACCATGTCCTGGTAATCACTGCTCCTGAGATTCCTAGGGAATGGAGATTCTGCAGTGGTCAGGAAAAGGCTGTGAGAGGTTAAATACAACCAAGATGCGTTTCATGGCAATATAATAATCATTTATTTGTTATCAGATTTGTTCTCATAGGCAGGACACAGGGCAGTACATATGGAGAATGCTGGTAAGTGCATGGAGGTGGCAACAGGAATCTGGACCTTAAGTTTCTAGTAAGAGGTTTTATTTGAATTAAAAGAAAAAATACACACACAAAAAACCCCAATTCCGTCCTCTTTGAAGAGGCCCCAGTAACTGCGGAGCTGTTCCCAGTGCAGTAGCTGCCCTCACACCATGAGCTGCCTGGGGGTCACAGGGGACGGGATTCAAGTCTCCCCTCTTGTTTTGGAGGGGATAAAGCCCTGCAGAGCACAACGATGACAGCCTGAACGTGCCCCCCTTGATCCAGAGTGCTGGAGCCTCTGAGCCCTCAACAAGCAGGTACCTTTTCCCTATGGAAGTGGTAGGAGTGGATCCTAATGAGCACCTGTGGCTGCTTCAGAAGAGGTGGGAACGAAGGGTCAGTCTTGCACAGCGCCCATCCCTCGTGCACAGACGCTCCTCCCCGAGCCCCTCAGCTCCCTGCTGCTCTAGGCCTGCAGCTGGGCCAGCACCCGCGCAGGATTTACACTCAACAGCACACTTTGCTATGCTGTTTTTCTAAAAACTATTATTATTTTCATTTTTTTCAGTGCATCCCCAGCATTAATTTGTGCCGGGCATTAATACTGTGCTGTTAAGCGGTCCAGAGTCCAATGGCCCTGTGCTCCAGTAAGGCACATTCAGAGGGAGAGGAAAAACCATTTCCAAACCAAACTTCCATTCTCCATCAGTTACTTTTTTCAAAATGGCACTGCACATCAGCTTAACATCCCAGGTGATGTGGCCTGTTCGTGAGCTCTGTGCCTCCACTCCAAGCGCTGTGTCCTGGCTCAGAGTGGAGGGAGAGGGAAGGAGACGACGGTCCCGAGAGCAGCCAGCCCCACGGGGACTGTATCTCGCAGGGGCCGTGGGCTGGGGCAAGCTAAGGGCCTCTGCCTCGCAGGCCGACGAGGTGCTGGAGGGAGGGGAAGCAAGGTGCCGGCCTCCACGCGGGCCTCCCTGCGCCCAACTTCATTCCCTTGCGTCACCCTCCCTGGGAGTCAAGCTCTTCGTTCCAAACATCCATCTTCAGGTGAGGTCCAGGTGCTGCCTCCTGGCACGCGGGCCTGCCCGGAGGTGGCAAAGGCTCCTTCCCACTCCCCATGCAATAACAAGTTGCAGCGTTTTGAGAAACGTTTCCAGCAGCAGCAGCACTTCCACTGAGGTCCCAGCCTGGCTGCAGGGGTTACCTCTCCCTACAGGCACCGCTCGAGCGGGCTGAGCTCTAGGAGTCCTTGACCTTTTTCTCCTTTTTTGCTCTAGATGCCATTAGGGTGAAGAAGATTCTGGGGAAGAGGTTTCGCAGGTAGACAGCCAAGCAGGGGGCCAGCCCGGCCACGAGCACCTCCTTCTTCTTGTGTCCCACGGCAGCGAGAACCACCTGGGCCACCTCTGCGGCTGTCTGCCCTTCGGCGGTCGCCTTGTCCAGAACTGCCAAAGCAAAGGCATGTGAGCACCCACGGCCGTGGAGAGGCAGGAACCCTTCCTGGGAGCTCTGCTCCAGCTACACCTGGCTTCTGGGCTTTACAGCAGGGGTGTACAGGAGCTTATAGGAGCTTAGGTCAGCATAATTTATGATTGAGCTGGAAATCCGTGCGTGCTGCTCCTGCTACCTGGCAGTGGCTCCGCAAGGGAGCTCCTGGGACCTAAGCTGGAGCTGAAAGCTCCAGTATGTTCTAGCTGTGACTGTCAATTCCAGCCATGATTTGCTGATGGATGCTAGGGAGAGGGGAAAAAGATGCACCCACCCTCTATCCTACTGCTTAGCTAAAATCACCCATTTGTAGTTGGGATTTGTTTTGTCCTCTTGCCTCCCAAACCTAGCATCTCTGCTAGGACTCTCCTATACTGCAGGTCTAGAGTCTTCTGTAGGCTGTACAGAGCTGTCCTTCAAAGAAAGTGCTTGGATTTGTGTGTGCTATAACATATCCTAAATTCTCAGTAACTCCAAATTAGTTTATGTCTAGGAAGGCTCAGTTTGGGGAGGTTGCTCTTCTTGCCTTGTGTCTACAGTTGTCAATACTTCAGGGCTAACCTGTGTGCCCACCAAAGCTCGTGTGTTAACAAGCACCCTTTGGAGCCTGGGCGTTTTGGAGAGGTGGGAGATCCTGGAGTTAGAGGACAGACAATCATCTCTTACCTCCATAGCGAGATCCGTCTCCTCTTAAAGCGTTGAGAGAGAGGTTTGTCTGAATGTATCCCGGGCTTATCACAGTCACGTCGATGTCGTACTGCTCTACCTCTGCTCGCAGGCAGTCAAAGAAGGCCTGGGTAGCGTGTTTAGAGGCAGCGTCTGGAAAACAAGGGAAGAGCCACGCACTGAGGAGGAGCAGCGGGGCTGGGGTCGTTCTCCCGAGTGCGTTTGTCCCTAACATGAAGCCTCTTCTCCAGAAGCGCACAGCAGCTCTTCATCAACTCCTACTTGTTAATGTGTAGCAGGCAACAACAGAAGCAGTTTAGGAAGGCAAAATGTAAAAACTCAAGTTGGAAACTGGCTACGATCCCGAGTTTAATATTTGAGCCGTGCCCAAGCACTAGAGAGGGAACCCAAGCTGTGTCCCGCTCCCGATAAAGGAGACCCGAGGTCTGGCCCAGGAGGCGCCTGAGGAGAGCGGGGCTGGGCCACGGGACGGGATCAGGAGGCAGGGCCGGCACTCGCCGCCCCCAGCCCAGGTGTGCTGAGTGTTACAGACCTCAGCTCTGAACCTGCCGGGTTCTGAACCCGGCTGCACGCCAGTCCAGTCCTGACCTGCAACACAACTTGGCCTAGGGCAGGATTCCGCCCTTCTAAGCGGCCAAGCAATTCCCTTTCCCTGCTCCCTTTCCACTCATGCTTGGTTGCTGCCACGGTGGCTGCGGGGCTGGGACCAGCACACTGAGCTGCGAGGCCCTGTGTGAGACCTGAGCTCCGTGGGGTCAGGCCTGGCCTGCTCTGCAGCTGCTCTGCATGCTCTTCAGAATGGGTTTATTTGTGTGTTCAAACCTGCAGCATCTGGGAGCAAAGACAGACCGGATTTTCCAGCTGCCTTTACTCAACATTCAGACTCTCATTATGCTCTACAGCTTTCATGCCAGCCCTGTTGTAGCCTTCTCTTTTTCTGCTTATTTTCACAGCTCTACAGCTGTTGGGAGGCCAAACACTTTTAGGTCCTTGATCTTTTACAAGGCTTCTCCAGTGATCTCACCAATGTTATTTCTTATCATAGCTGATTTGGCGTAAGAGTTTGCTGACTCAATATAACCATTTAGGCTTTTGTTTTGGTATTAGTTGTACTATGGAGCTTATTAAGCCAGAAAACAAGCTTTTTCTTTCCTGGAGGTGAGTGACCAGGTGGACTGGCAAGGACAAAATGCAGTGTAATCAAGGAATGAATCCTAATGGTTAGCAAGTTTATAGGACTGTAGTCTTGAAATGAGAATATCAGGCAGTTTTCACATCAAAATTCTAAGCAAGGCCCCAATTCTCTCTCCCCTTTCCCTGTAACTTGAGGACAGGGCTAAGGTTCTGTATGTGAGAATACCTTCCTCAACGGCTGCCACGGGTTTGTGACCCACAAACACACCAAGAACGAGGCCTGGCTCTGCCTTCCCCACATGCTCCCAGCTCTGGGAGCAACAGAGGGAAGCAGCAGCCAAGTATTCGCTCCGTGCAGCGCCCCAAACTTCCCTGCCCTTTGAGGAGGTACTTACAGGCCGATCTGAAGGGGATGCTTATTTTGCCTTGAATGCTGCTGATGGCCACAATGTGGCCTTGTCTCCTCTTGATCATGGAGGGCAGAAGCGCTAGGGAGAGACAGAAAAGACCCATTCAGGATAACCTGCCAGTGCTGAATTGGTGCTTTCAGAGCAGCGCTTTGGGGAAGCCTGAGGCCAGGCAGAAGATGCTCATTTTGTGCAGGGCTTGGGCAGAGGGATGGCGCCCACGACACCTCTAGGAGGCTGCTGGGACATTCACGTGTCAGGAGGCAGTGTGGGTGCAGATGTGCTCAGGATGGTGCCTATGAGGCCACACAAAGGCTCTTATGGCCGTTGTGGTCTGCACAGCTACAGGCAGTAGGACTTGCTCTTGGACAGTTCATCTGTCCAGTGTCTCCAGGCTGAACTGTCTACACAACCAAAAGGCATCCTAGGACAGCTACAGATTCACCTGCAATGCAGACTATGTTCTCCAGTGTTTTATTGGAGCAGGCAGACTAACCAGGTATCACTCCATAAACTCCCACGGGACTAGAGTCAGGCGGTGTTACAAACAAGATACCATCTCTTATCAGGTGTTCCCAGTGCAGTCAGGCCCCAGCATCCTCAAGGCCTGCCCATAAAACAAACTGCTCCTCCCTCTTGCACTGTGTTACACCAAACACAGAGTCACAAGTTAAGCTATGCTTGGTTGTGTTTGCCTAAAGAAGATAACAGCCCAATCCATCTGCCCCCAGTAATCCTGACCACAGATACCTTTCGTGAGGGCTATAGGGCCAAAGTAATTTGTTTCCATCAATTTCTTGTCCACATCCAGGCCTGTGTCCACCACTGTGCCCCGGTAACTGATGCCTGCGTTGTTGATCAGGATGTCCACGTGACCCACGTTCTTCAGGATGTCTTCAGCAGCGTTTAGGACCATTCGAGTGTCCGAGAGGTCGAAGACCACAGTGTGAGGTTTGTGCATCTGTCGATAAACCAAAGTTAGCAAAAGGCCAGGTCTGGATGTGCACTGTAGTTGTAAGTGTGACCTAGAGGGAAGATGGGATTTCTGAGCTTTAGCAGCACAGGCAGAGCCATCTTAGACCTTGTCTGATTACAGAGTAGCAGTTAGTTGATAAAAATATAATTGTGATGTGATAGGAGCAGACTGTGCTCTGGTCCTTCTTCCTCCTGTAGTCTGTTCCTTGAACCAGAGACTAGGAAAGAAGCAAGTCGGATTCACCTTGGGCACTAAAGTTTACTATTGCTTCATTATAGACAACGCATCTGACACAGCCAAAAACTTGTGTGTCAGAAGCCAGCACTGCTTTTTTAAACATTGTCACCAAAACCGGACATCAAAAGTAAAGGCTAAGACAAGCAAGGTTTCCTTCAGACACTATGTATAAGAACAGATGCAAAGGATGGCTGAGGACTCTGCACTCTCACATGCACCTATTTCCGTTAGAAGACAAGGGTAGTTTTTCAGCCAGTTGGTTTTCATATGGTTTCTGCAAGACACGACCTGTCAGCTCAGTGAACTCTGACACTAATATCTATTCCTAACCACAGAGTTGCATCTTTCCTATTGCTCAACGCAGCCAGAACAAGCCACAAGCAATTCTGTATCTTCTATAACAACATGAACAGAAAGCCCAGGCGCATGAGCCGACAAGCCCTCCCTCTCCCACACTCACGTTCTTTCGGTGGCTGGTCATGGCAGAAAGTTCCTGCACCAGCTCTTGGAGTTTCTCACTATTTCTGCCACAAAGCACCACCTTCGAGCCGGCCGCATGAAAAGCTTTTGCACATTCTTTGCAGGGAGCAAGGAAGAGAGAAAAGCAGATATTTGAATGCCAGGCACAACCAGCACATCCATGTCATATCTGGTGGTTTCGAAAAACAGTTTTGTTTTTGAAGCTGTTAAGGGTGGTTTCTAAGAACAGTTTTGTTCGTTTTTTTGTCTGGCGAGGGTCCAGGGCAGCCTTATTATCACTGAGCAGTAGGCTGAGCTGCAGTGAAGTCCCAGCAAGATGCAATTTCCCAGTGACTTTGACAGACACATGACAATGATGAGGCAGCTGCTGTGTTCACACTACTGTGCTGATCATGCAGTTCCTGTGTTGCTCACACACACTCCCTCGTCAGCCAGTTAACTCTGCCTGTGCCTCTTAATCTTTAACCAGGTGCTTTTAAGTGGTATCACTGTTACCTGGCTTAGGTAAGTGTGTATCATTTATGATAGTGGGACCTGGACTTTCAGTGCACAGGTGTTTTATCAAGCTCATCTGAATCAAGAGAAGTCCAAATGGCTGCTATGATATTGTCCTCCTGCTAGTGTTGCCAGCTGTTGAAGCATCCCATATTCTTCTAAACCACTTCTCTATGAAGATCTAGTGAATCTAGTGAAACAAATTCTCCTTATTTGCACAAGAGACTATAGCGTGAGGGTAATGAAGGGTGCACACAGCAAACAGAGGTCCTCTAGACTATTAAGGACTGGGAAGAGGAGAAACAGCACGGATCTTGCTAATGAGTCAGTAAGGGAGCAAACTTCAGTGCACAGTGATGGACACCTAACCTGAGGCATCTGCAGCATGGGTTTCCATCCTGGGTTAGCTTTTTGTTAGAAGAAAACACTGGGAAGGACCACCCAACAACATATAGTGCTTCATCTGCCTAGTGTGTCACAGCAGGATGGTCTCTCCTGAGATCTAGTTCCACCTTTTCTGGATTAAAAATGCTAATTCTTTTACCAGTCTTTGGTTCTCACAGGCAGAAAGGTCCATTTCATCTCCCCTGGCTATTCAGCTACTGAACATCCCTGTCTTCAAGGACAAACCCACATGCAAGGACAACATCAATTTAAACTTTATTTGTTCTATAAATGCACTCATCCTAATGAAAGTCCTTAATAGCAGAGAGCTCCTTGTCTTTTCTTCAAGAAGCTTTTAAAGCAATTATAGAAAGCAGAATTAGAAAACATATCCACCCATGCAAAGAATAAACATTCATCTGGAAAAAAGCTATTGGCTTACTGACTGGCTCTTGCCATTAACATTACCAAGAGTCTGAATTTAAAATTGAGGGATTTGTAAAAGTGGAAAGGTGCTTAACTTGGGGCTGAGAGGTGAGAATAAGTAGAGAAAAAAAGGACACAAGGTATCTGCAAACATAACAGCAAACATGATTTCAGAACAGCAGTTCTGTCTGGTAAGTCTTAGAAACAATCTGACTTTTCCAGGACCTAGAAAAAGGGTGTCTGACATTGCAGGACTTTCACTTGCTTTGATGAGCTCTAGTTTATATAGAATGCTTAAAATTAGTTTCAATATTTGTTGGAGAGATTTATTTTTACCTCATGGTTTGCCCTGAGGTTGGCTGCGCAAGGTACCTCTCTTCAAAATCCAAAAGACTGGGCACTTTCTGATCATTGCTGCTTTATTCCAGCAGGTCTGTCTTGTATACCCCTTTGCTCCTCCTGCCTACAGCACCTCTCTGGCACCTTCCACACCCACCTTTGCCCAGGCCAGAGGTGGCCCCGGTGATCACCACCACCGCTTCCCGGAGGTAAGCTCGCATCCGCATCCACTGGAGGAGCCGGAAGAGGGTGAAGATGCCCAGACTGCCAAAAAGCAGCGGGATGATGACTGTGGTTGTGAGATCCATGAGCTTCCCTCTCTGAATAGGCTTCCTAGAAGCACAAGATCAGAGCAAACAGAGCATTTTACCACTGAGAAACTTAGCACAGAATTTGCCACGAAGGTAATTCTTCTTTAAAAGAAATCTCACCAGATTTATAATTAGACATCCTCTTTCCCACCCACTGCCTTAGGCTCGCAGACCACCAATAACCAAATTCCATATAGAGACAGCTTCAGCAGATTTCCTCAAGGCCTCATTTAGACTTACAAAAATTCGCATCAGTATCCAATTTTAAGCATTTAAACACTCTTCTGAACATCCCAGCAGGACATTTGGCATTGGGTCTTCCTAGGTGCAGTGTGAAAGAAGTAGCTTCAGGGAAGCTGCTCCCAGGTATTCTTCCATTTTGCTTTAGACTTGCTCTCTTGCACGGGATTTATTTAGAGTGAAAGCGCTTCAGAGACAGCAAATGTCTCTATGTGTCTATGAGCCTATTAAAACTACTTAGATTTCTCTTAAACTGCACTTGCTGCAGTATCTAAATGGCAGAGAGCAGTTACTGTATATTATCCTAGATGGATACAACCCACTCCAGCTTTCGGGGGCTCAGAATAAGCTTTTCTTCTGAGCATATTATTTGCTTAATGTGGTGAAATCTGTGCTTCCTACTCCAGTGTCTTTCAACACTTGTCAGCACAGACAAGTCATCTGATTTAAATTAACTACATGTGCCATCTAATAGGTTAGAGCCACATTCATGGTCTTTGCTTTTATGCTGATATCAATTGTACAGTTTAACAGCATGAGAACCCGTTTTCTGAAATATACTGAAATTAAATCTGTGAATGAAACCGAAGCCATAGGTATCTACAAGACCTAACTCACCCTGGAATTGGATTCTGATTCCAATGTAGAGCCCTAATCTCCTAGCTAAGCCTGGCCTTCAAGGGAGAAGTTTATGTTACAACCGATTACATCGCCAAAGAGTAAGTGATACCTCTGCTGTAGACGGGGTCACTGA
>JAVCKT010004048.1:0-12366 GCA_032273925.1 Rhynchotus rufescens
CTACATTTTCCGCAAGCTGAGTTTTCACCATGTGACAAACCCAAGGTCTTTCCTGTCTTGATTTATCAACTGTCTGCATTACTTTGCAATTGCTTCTGCTCATGACAGTGATCTCAGCATATATATCTCTTTATATACATTAAGGCTGTAGTATTTTTATAATGTACACCGGCCAAAGTCCTCCTAGACCCTACCCCACTTTGTGGAGAGGTGGTGTATCTCTGAGAAGCGCTATGTCCCTCTTTTTGGCTTTTTGCGCTCCCTGTTAAAAAGAGAATGGTGTGTTTTATAATTTAGTCATAATATCAGATGGGGCGAGCAGATCCAGAGCAATTTCTCTGGGCTGCCAAATCTGATACGGTTCTGTGAAGGAAATTTCTTACCAGTGAGAAATCTTCCCGTTCCTTGCTCCCTTCTCACCCCCAGAAATGAGTCTGTTCCTCTGTCTGGGTCAGCCCACTCCCTGGCAGACTTGCAGCGCTCCAGAGGCGGCAAGTAGGACGTTGGGAGGGAGAGGAACATCAGACGGGAGGATTTCCGCCATCCTCAGTAGCTTCCCACCTTCAGAAATGCTGGCTGAGATGGCTCCTCTCGTCCAAGTGGACGTGTGGGGGCAAAGCGATGCCCGGGCAGCTCCTGGCAGCAGGGACACAGCCTGAAGCACCAGGAGAAAGGGAGGAGAAAGGTTTTGGGGCTGCTTCTCTGCCATCAGCATTGGGTCCCCCTGTGCCATGCTTCCCTTACCAGAACGGGTGGGAATTACCTCAGGAAAGTGCCCTCGTTTCCTGCTTGAGGCATAATCCTGACAAGGATTTTTCTCACCCCAGTGTATCTACTGTGTTGGACCAGCAGTCACCTTGTGAAAGCGCAGGCACCTGCTGCGCCTTGGGAAGCCGCAGGCTCCGCTGCAGCCACAAACGGCACGGCAGCTTGTGGAGACGCTTGCCGTTGTCGGGATAAAGCGGAGCCGCAGCAGTGGCGGCCTGTTGATGCCCTGCCACAATAGGAGCCAACTGCTGTGGTGAGAAAGCAGCCATTTGCCGTGCCAGCTGCAGCCCAAGATGGCAGCGGGCAGGGACGCCGTGCGAGCCACGTCAATGCGCCACGGCAGCAGCCTCGTCGGCCCTCAGCACCACGCTCGGCTCGGCGTGACTGGGCTTGGGGATAGGAAAGTCGCCAACAGGGGCATTCGCTTCCCCTGTGTGCACTGCTTAAAGCCTGTGTTGAAACTGGTTTTTCTTGCTCTGGACTTGGAAAGTCTAGGGGAGTGCTCTCCTAGTGCTTAATGTGTGTGTGTGTGTGTGTGTGTGTGTGTGTGTGTTGTATGGCCATTTTAGTACTATGTGTTATTTCAAGCCCTTTTTGTTTCTGATGGTAGGTATATATATTTTTTTGTAGATGAACCTAGTTCAGACATGCCCCCATCGCTCCCCTATATTCCTTCTGAGAGAAAAATGGCACTCAGGCAACATTGGTTGAGGAAAGCACCAATGGTGATTTTCCCCTCTTTGAGTGTGCTTTACAATGAGAGGTATACACCTAATTTTGTCTCTAGCTTGCCATTACTGTGCACTTTGTGGTCTTCAGAGGAGTTATTTGGTGTGGGTGTGATCAAAACTAAGGCTAGTGTTTTATAGGTTATAGGTTTATATGTTGTATAGGGTTGCATTGATGTTGGAGAACAATATGTTGGGGAGCGTGTACGGCGGAGCACAGTCTCCACTCAGGGCTTGCCAAACTGGCACACAAGTTCTGCTGTAGACAGACGTCAATGAGGTCTGCATATCCAGTCTTTTCCACAAAGCTTTTCATCATTAAGCTGCAAGCCGCACTCAAGATTCAGTAACTAAATCTGTTCTTAAAGTGGAGCAGAGAGACAGCAAAGTGGGAATGCAGAAAACGGACAGCTTTGACAATAATATACCCCTGAAAGGGCCAGAGTATTAGTCCTTAGCACAGATATTACTGGGTAAGATGATAGTGAAAAGTGGAAAACGGCCCATGGTATAGATGGGCCAGACATCTGAGAAGTCTTCAGAGTTACCAAAATACTCTGCGTGTCATTCTGCCTGTAGCTGTGGCCCACCTCCATAGCTTTAAAGGAAAAAGATCCCAGAAGCTCTTCTATGTGCCAGAAGAACTGGATAGAGATAATGAAGAGAAATGAATTTCTTCTGATCCACAACATGATCAGCAAAAGCTGATTTAAAATACAGCAAAATATATACACTATGACTAATAATAGATCACTGATTGCTAATGGTCTCCTTCCAAACACCTTTGGAGATCTCATTATATCAGGTATGTGAGGACTCAGATCAAAAGTTTGAGTCTGTTAAAGCATTACCTTCCTTAAATTCATGTGGCAATACTGAAGGAGAAAAGGAATGTAGATGAGAGAGTAGCTTATATTAGATATAGTTAGGAGGGGGAAAAAACCTCTCACACATACACACAGTGATGAACAGCATATGTAGTTAATAAAAAAGAAGAAAAATATCTAACCCTAGAGAAACTTTTTTGTAAGGATCATTACTGGATAACAGAAGGGACTTTTTGAAGTCAAGTAGTCTACAACCCACTCATCTTCAGCAGAAGCAGGGCTGTAGAATCAGTAAGAAAATCACAGCAAACAAACAAAGCTCTAGCTCAGTGGTAGCACCAGGAAAAGCAAACAACATAGCTGACAGGAAGAGTTTCTCAGTTGTGCCTTTGTTGCTGTATACATAGTGTTATAGGGAGAAATGAGTAAATGGCAGAATGATCTTGCTCGTTATGTACATATTCATACAGAGTATTCATACATGAATTTTCTATCCGATATATTAATAGGAACTGAAAATTTGAAGTGAATATTAAGAGGTGAAGTGAAACTTAAAAATACAATCATTTACTTGCATCCTGATTCTGAGAAGCACTATGATCCAGGTAAGGCAATATTAACCAAATGACCTGTGTTACCGGTAATAACTAGTTAAATCTGTTTAAAATGACATATCGGATGGTTCTTCAGTATTGGTTATAAGCCATGTTTACTTGGGAAAAATGACAGCAAAAATACCTTCAGTATTTGTAATAACAAATGCAACAGAAAATTATTGAAAGGAAGTAGAAGTGTTTTTAAAAACTGTGAAATTGACCAAAAAGTGGGAGAAAATATATGGCCTTTTTCTGTAACTTTTTAACCAGAACTACAGAGAAAAAATAAAATAAAATACAGGTTGAAAAGGTTGGGGACAGATTGCAGACAGAAGACCTCAAAATTTGTTAAATTAAAATTTGTGAATTGCTTTCTCAGCCTTGTTCAATCCTTTGCCATATGAGAAGGCAGCACTTAATTCTTCTGCTAGTTCACTTCAAGAGATTCATTCATATATTGAAGTCTTTCTCCTGATGGAGGAAAATAGGGAGAGGGGGAGAGGAATCTCTGGCTGATACATGAAGTTTTTTTATCTGATTTGTGCCCAGTACATGGGAAAAACATAGCAGATTGCATGTTGTGTTTACTAAAGAACATACACATGCATTTAAATCACTTACAGCTTCCTCTTTTATGATGCAATTGTGAATTATGTTCTTTTTGCATTTGTAATTAGAGGGCAGAACAGATGCGAAAGCTTAGTTTAAAGTGATGTGTCCATTAAAATAACCTATACTGCCAAGTAATTGTTCAGTATAATGGGGGAATATGCCCATTTTAATGGTGCTTTTGTTCTATTTAAATACACTGAAAGGACACAAGTCCTCAGGAAATACTGTCCAGATTGTGGAAGTTTGTGAAACGGGGTTGCACTGCTCTGGACTATTTTTCCTTTGTTTTATAGGAAAAAAATAAAAATGTCATTACCACTGTATCTTACTCTGATATAAGACATCAGCCTGACAATTCAAATTTGAGAGAAGTTGGTGTTATTTTTTTTTCATTGGAAAGGTTTTGTTTTCCTTAGCATTGGTGCTTGCACTACAAAATATTTTAGAATATCAGCTATTAGATTTTTCAGTTTGATCTCAGACTAAACAAGTACTCAGTATTTGATCAAAGACAGCTGCCCCGTAATCTGTAGTTATGCTTGATTGAGATAGACTCTGACAGCCAACATAACAATAGACAGACCATTCTTTAACATATTAACCCTTGTGACCTAATTAGCCATCCAAAAAATGCAAATAAGATCCTCAGCAACCTCTTTAACCATTCGCTTTTCAATGACATTTGATTTTCCTTTTGCAATGTCAATGCGCTTGTGTTAAAATTTTAAAGATGTTTAGCCTTTCTGCAGAACAGATGCACACATTAAGCACTTGCACGGCTCTAATTGAAAACCTCTGTCTTTAGCCACCAGTGCTCACAGCAACATTTGCAAGTTCAAGGTTGAAGATCTTGGCTAAACAGAATGTTAACCATCCCCACTACATGGTTTACACATTTGCTGATGATCAGTAAATACAGTTGAAACTGTAAACAGGGAATGGGGAGGGCAGAGCAGGAGGAAAGGAAGAGAGGAAGGAAGAAAGCAATAGCTGAAATCACTGTGCCCTACTTTAAAAAAAAAAAAAAATGTGTTTTTCTGAGTCATTGCAAGAAAGCTTAAATGGCATAATTCACATTATGGCATTCAAAATGGAATAATGAGAACAAATGCCTGCCAATGTATTGTTTTTAAATGGCATTGCATTATTTGTACGTCAGCTGTAGTATATTCTGTGACTCTTTTTTTTTTCCTTTTCTGCTTTAAAGGCAAGGTTATGAGAGCCATTGAAAGGTAATGGTGATGTTCTAGTCAAGAAGATTTTGATCTGTAATTTTACTGGAAAATATATCCTATTTCATACATTCATATTTCATATACATCATAAATCTCAGAGCGCATAGGCTTGGTTTTTGCTCGTGTATTTTTCTAGTTCTGTGATCATTTGCAAGTGCTGTTGTGTTCTGCAGTGACCCAAACAATCCAAGTACATCCTTGTTTGTTGGTTGTCTGTCGCCTTTGGAGGATCAGCTTTCTCTACCTCCCCGTGCTGCCGCCCGCTAGCACTTGGGGTGTGCAGACAGTTCTTCCATGAACTGAGCAGGAAGCTTTCAGTTAGAAAATTATGTTGTTTCTGTATCACATGAACTCAAATGCATTGGGTTCCTGTTTCTTTTAACTCACTAATGGAGTTATATCAAGACGAGGAGTCATAGGATAAGAACCTGATGTTCACTCAGCATGTGTTAGTTTAAAATGCTCTGCCACTGAAGTAAACATAAAAAACCCTGCAGTCTAAATTGTTGATCTAGTAGTGGTTTATTGGACTCTCAGAGAAATGCATTTCTTGAAATTTCTAGTGTATGGAAAACCATGTGAACATGTGAACATCACTGCAAGCACAAAGCATCTCGTTCTTCCGCTGGCATTCACTGCCAAGACTGGCAGATGAAGTTCTGTAAGTAGCACAGGAGAAAGCAAAACACGATGAGCAATACCTCACGTGTCCAGCCCTCAAAAAAAATTTCCCAAGGCACCTGTCTTTTTACTTGCCTTTTTGTTTTCTGAGAAGCAGGGGGGGAGCTCGCTTGCTGGCTTTTTCTTTTTTTTTTTTTCCTGCCTAAAGACTTGTATTTTGCTTTCCGTTTCGCAAACTGCAAGGTGAAAATGCTAACATAACTGGGTGATTATAAAGTCCTGGGATTTCAAGAGAGTCCCCAAATATCTCTTAATTGGCAGGAAAATCACAAGAGCATCTTCAGCGCATGGTGTCGGTGGTTTTTCCAGGGGGCTCGTGACACACCTGAGTGTGTCTGCCCTGCAGTCCCTGCTGTGATCGCCGTGCACCCCGTCTGGCTGCTCTTGGCATTTTGGGGAGCATGGAGCTCGTCTCGCTTGTTTGTCTGTAGGGGAGTTCTGCCCCCACACGGCTGCTAGTTTAAAACTAGCCCGGACCGTGGGCAGAACTCGCAGTCTCTGTTGTGACTGCAGCCTAGACACATATTGTGTTTCTCCGCCTAAAAGAACAGAAGACAAATGGGGGTTTGCTGCAATCTGCATTAGGAGGTTTATTCAGTGTAAGTGTTAATGATAACTGGAGAAAAATAACGTGCCAGAGTGTGGTTACAGCTTGCGCTGTCAGGGAACACATCTCATCGCACCTCTGACCAACACAGCTGTGCTGTCAGAAGTCTATAGGATAGAGTTGGCCTTAATATGGGAGATGAGTGAAAAAGGAAGATAGCAACCACTGGCAGATGTAGTCAGAAATGCCAAGCTTTTGCTTGATCACAACTGTAGCGTTGACGCCCCAGGAGCAAAGTTCTGCTCCTGTTCTGAATGGCGGTCTAGCACAAGAATTTCATTTTTTGAACTGCTAGGGCTTTTCAGATCGTAATTCCAAGGGTGTTTGCACCTAACGTGCTCATTAATAGTGCAGTTTATGAATTTAATGCAATATTTTCCACAGAGGGTATACAGTGAATGCCCTAGTGAACAGAGTAAGAGTGGGCTATGATGTTAATTTTAATATTGTAATAGGATTAGGTATAGTTCTGTAGCTTTGCCAGTCTCAGCGTAGGCAAAATCTTCCATGACTAATTCACTGACAAGTATATTGCCGTTTCCTTTTCTCCTCCTTTTTTCTTTTTCTTTTAATAGACTGTTGGATAAAAAATATGAAAATGAATGGCTGCAGTATTTGCTGAGTCAACTCTCTGCAAGTTTCTTTTGTAATTGAAGAATCAGACTTAAGAACTTGTTGCCTCTTAGGTCTTATTACTACTGTGTTTCACAGCCATGTTTAGCAGTGGTGGTGGTAGGAACTTCAGAAGAGACAACTGCAGAAATGGCAGCAGAGGAGGCAAGAGCACAAGGACTGTGTGCATCCTTGACAGAAAACACCCTGAGGAAGATGGCCCCTCAGGGTACATATAGCATTTTTATGAGGGTGGATGCAACAAGAAGCATTACAGTGCCACTATAGCCATAGGTCAGCTGCATGTGGAAGTTGTGTGCAACTTTAGTGGGGCTTTTGGAGGGAGAAAGAAGCTGGCTACGTCAGGACAATATAGCAATAAGATGCAATGGGGCATCTTCCACTTAAAGATGCTGTTGAAGGTCAATAGTAGATTCACTTAGGACAGTGAACTCTTCTTGATTCATGGTTTTAGATAGAGACAAGGACTTTGGTGGCTTATAAAATCCAAATGCTTAAGGTCTTCTCCATCACATGGTGGATATACTTCCACTGTCCTTGCCCAGAAGGCACAAAATGCCTTCACGTGGCAATTACAAACCCCAAAGAGCCTTTGGACATCCAGCTACAGGTCTGCAGAGTTAGCTTGTAACTTGAGGTGGGCCAGACCTGTAAAGTGAGCCTGTTTTGAAGGAGATCGAGCTCCCCTGAGACAAGCTTGAAGGCCATAGAAAATACACCCTGCTAAAATCAGAATAGAAACAAAAATTTGCAAAGGGTTGACTGTTGCATTTGTTTTCCAGCAACTGTAATGGAAGCAAGGCAGGAGCTTTTCCTGGTAGTGGGTAGGGAGATGACTCTTTGCCTCTCTGAACCAGAGGAGAAGCTGAGCTGCAATGTGCCTCTTCGCCTGTGGGAGCTGACTAACAGCTGAGCCCTTGGGCCTCTGGACAGCAGGGAAGCAGCCAGTGCAGAGCCGCCTACGATCCTCACGCAGAAGATGACAGATTGGCTCCCTAGCACTGAGCATTAGGCATCTCGTTGACCTCTAATTCCGCTGGCTATGCCTGTGGGGAGATCTGGGCTGGATTTTTTCAGTATTACGTACTTGTGGAGGGAATTTTAACCCTTATGGGAGAGTAGTGTTCAGCTGTAGTAACCTGAATAAGTATTTAACATTTTTTTTTTCTGGTTTGCCTCTGGTTCTGAGTTTTTATTTTCTTTATTTTACCTCTGCTTTGTCCTAAAATAAATGTTTATCTGCATCTTCAGTTGCTCCTGAATTTAACTGTATGCATGATTAAATCCTTGATGCTGTTGCAGTAGAGTCATGGAGTGCAAAGGGGAGGCAGAGAGCTACCCCTGAAAAGTGTTAATGAGGTCTGAAACGAGAACATAAAGTAAGATGAGGGCAAAGGAGCCAGAGCTGCCCAACAGAAGGAGGTACTCAGATGTTGAGCAATAATGGCTCAAATTTCTTGTTTTTTAGTTAATACTAATGCTGTGTCTCTTGTTCACTCTAATTTTGTCATTCAGTAGAGTGTAGGACATCTGCTACATCTCTTCCAAGAGATCATCTGAACTGCTGACACTCATGGGCTTTGGTGGTGGTTGCCCAAATTGTTGTCCACATGAGTGTTGCTAAAGCACTTGGTGCAAAATGGACGCACTCCTGACTGATTCAGTTGGTCTCAGCAACTTCAAACTCAGTCCAACCCTCACCAGGGGGCTGTGAAGCAGGGGGAAAGGTGTAGCTTCCAAACATCCCTGCAGTGACAGTTAGGATGTCAGAGGTGCATTTGGATGCTGTTTTTTTGGCTGTGGAAAGGAAAGCAAACCGGTTGCCTATTTTATGCAGAGCAAGAGTCAAAGAGCTGGTTAATCCCTGGAGCAGAAGACATCCTTCATAATTGGATCTGCTTCAGCCGTGGCTTAGATTGAAGCTGAGAGTGCAGGTTTTGAATGGGAAGTTCTCCTTTTCTCTTTCTTCTATTAACTAGAGTTACCATGTTGTAAATGACTGCAGACCCAAACACGCAAAAGAGTAGTATGTGCCTAATTTTATTAGTAAAACCTGTCCTGATAGTTATAGGAAAGGGATGTATTTAATGCCTCCAGGGGCTGTTCTCCTATAATGATATGTACTCTAAATTTCCCCTTATTTGTTGAATACTGCTATATAACTGTTATTTCTCCTTAATTTTACTGTTTCACCATGGCTGTTTGACAATCATTGCTATGTTAGATATTTTCATTAGCTTGACATTTATTATAACAGCTAGAACAAAAGTGGTTTGTTCAAACTGTAGGAGGTACAATGAATTAATAACTAACTTCCATTGTGTTCCTGTTAAGCATAAAAGAAAAACCCAAAACCAAACTTCTTTTTTTTTTTTTTTTTTTTTTTTTAAATGAATAACAGTTATACCTTGGAATATTTCAGAAACCTACTGAAGTGCATAAGGACAGCCCTGGACACCTATGGTGTCTCAATCAGAGGGTGACAGACGTTGCAATACCGTACACCCTGTCTTCAGTATGCCGCTGTCAGTCATTGGTGAGTGAAGCTATCTGTGGTCCATAATAATGCACAGCTGCTGTGCGGAAGAAATACCAGAGCTAAACAAGCACAGCGCACTGCTAATCATTTAATTTGTTCCTGACATCTTAAAGTTTTGGTTTTTTTGTTCTTGACATCTGATAATTTTCTGTTAAAAAGAAAAAGATTATTCTTATTTACAGTGTGTTACATTGATTTCATGGAGTGTTTGTGTAACCTTCTTTCATGTACTGTCGTGCGACTATGTGCATGAGTGAAGATATCTGAACTAAGGCTTTCCAGGTTCTTATGTTTACCATCCACTACTTGGAATTAAACCAGGAAATGCCAGGGTTTAATTTCCCACTACAAAATTTGCTGTAAACTCTAGAAAATGGGAACAAGTATAAGCTACGTATAGTCACCCAGAGAACTCTTTTTTGGGCAAAGTATTCACCCAGTCAGTGGGCAAATGTTAAAGATACGAAGCAGTTAGGGGAATAGCTTCAGGACAGAGCTTCTGGAAACGTAAGGCTATACCCACTGAGCAGTCATCAAGCTCCACAGCATTAAAATGAGGGGCATGGTAGAGTTGCCCAACTAGATGCCACCAACAAAGGACTCAACAAGAGTCCTTGCTGAGGAGCTTTCACTTGATTTCAGAAGGAGTAGGACTACATCTAGATATCTAAGAGAGGAGTTTTATCTATGCTAGAAAAATAGCTCAATACTTAAAGCTTATATTCGTTTGGGATGAATTCCTACCACATTGGAGTCCATGACAATTTTGCTATTAAGTGAGCTGAGGATTTCACCCCTAATATCGTTTAACCGATCTTTCATTAAAGAAAACAAAAAGCCTCCCCCCTCCCTTTTTTCTCCCCCCATACCCTAGTGCAATATGCCCACATTCACATCGAGTGTTTTTGGTAACTCTTATTTCTTGCCTTTGGGCTTGATTTCAAAATATTCAAATATATTTGGCTTTTGTAACTTTCACTAATTAAACCATCTAAAGCAGATGGAATTACAGAAATTACAGGGTTTAAAATACCATCCTAATTGGTTTACGATCTATGTGACACTACAGTGCCATTCAGACTGTGCAATGTATAAGGACTGCACAAAAGAGAATCTCGCCAATTAATTTTCTTAAACTCCATTATCTGCAATTTTCCCTTTTTTATAATCCCCTTTCTGTTAAGCTTCTCCTGGTCTATGTCTTGCTATATGAAGGCACAGAGCCTCCCATGGTCATGCTGGGACTTTTCTTCCTGTTTGCTGGAAAAAAAAGCAAATCATTCATTTCTCACGTGCCACGGAACAGAAAAAGAAGTGAACTTCAGAGGCACCAACAGCTCCGTGGTGTGGAGCAAGAGGAAAAGCATAGTTAAAAATGTAAAATAGTCCCCGTGCACTCTGACACGTTTTGAGATGAAGGCTTTGTGAGAGGGGACAGCAGAAGGTCCTGTTTTCTTAAAGCGTAATCATCCAAAGTTGTAACAATACCATGTTTTTCTTTCACAGAAAGAGAGAAAACAAAAAAAACAAAAAAAAAAAAAAAAAAAAAAAAAAAAACCCACCCCGTCTGTTTCTTTAAAGTATCTCATTTTGCCATTTAGACGTGATTTTTTTTCAACGCGCTCTTCCCCGCCGTTGCCACGGCAACGGGTTTTGGCCCTCGGTGGCGACAGGGAAGTGTCTGGGTCCCCGTGTTCCTCTCGGAGCGCATATGCTTCTGCGCGGCGCCGCGCGGGCAAGTGCGAGGAGGTGGCAGCGCCCGGAGCCCCGCAGCCGCCCGTGCCAAGCGCGGCCCGCTCCGACCGGCGACGGAGCCCGCACCACGGGCACATCTCTCCCTCCGCGTCCCCACGGGGACCCATGGAGAGCCCAGCTCTAGTGTCTCCAGCACTGCTCACGCCTGCCCTTCCCCATCGCACCTCTCTTAGCCAATGTGACAATTCTGGCCACTTTTTGTGTACTATACAAAGCAAATATTCCCGGGAAATAGTGTGGTTTGGGGCACTCCTCTGGAGCTGGCTGTTGGGGTCTTCCAGCGTTGCAGGGGTCAGTTAAGAGAACCAATCATCTGGTTTTGAAGCTTTAATAAAACAAACAAACAGAAAATGAATAGAATGGAGAAGTGAGAAAGAAAGAAGGGAAAAAAAAAGAAAAAGTGGACAAAAAGTAATGTTAAATAGCATGGAGCATGACTAATGGCACAAGCATGTTAAAATCATTGGGAAAATGTCCTTGGAAGACAAATGAATTTTCAGCAGAATAATTAACTTAATTAACAAATTTGCATGCATATTCATCAGGCTATTGAAGTCTTTCCAGCACAGCTTGATGAGCATTGGTGTAATAATTGTCTCATTTACATTCTGCAATCTACTACAATTTGGGGCATGCAAAAAAAGGCGACCTCTTCCCTTTGACTTTCTTTCGGACCCTGACCCTCTTAATAAACACGTGCAAACAGCATGTAGTGTCCACTGCTTAGCCCTGAGTTCCACCCTTTTCCAGAGAGCCGGCTTTGACGCTGCCATGCTCTCCTCCCTTTCGCTCCCCGCTTCCTTTGCTTTATTTTTTTTCCCTTTTTTATTTTTTTATTTTTTTTTCCTTTGGCCCAGGTTCTCTGTTTTGCCTCTGCTTGCTCTCCTGGGTAAATCTTGGCACCAGTTCTGACTTCAAATCTCCTGGGCCGCCAGACTGCATCATGTAAAAATTGCCATTTTCCTCTATCTCTGCAGGGCAATCTTTAAAGGCAGTAAGGTGTGACGCTCCAGACTGGCAGCTTGGCAAGAAAGAGCCCATGGATACCAGCACACAGGAATCTGGAGGGTTCACTCTGACAGGCAGGCAGTACTGGGAACAAAAGGAATTTTTTTTAAAAAAGGAAGCAAATATATTTTTACATATTGCAGGCATATGGCCACAAGACCAGCAGAAATATATTTAATTACTGATCTTGTGCGTTAAGCAGAAATAATGTACCAACAGCAGTAATCTTGTTATTTTTTCCCCTTAGATTTACAAAGGAAATGAAAGGAGGCCTCTAGAACATACTTGCTTATTTGTGTTGCATTTCAGCTCCATTTACACTTTTTACCCCATTTTTACAACCATTTGCAAATGGAATCTAATAGCTGGATTTCATA
>JAVCKT010004049.1:0-15353 GCA_032273925.1 Rhynchotus rufescens
AAACCATGAATGCCACATGGAAAATTCTGAAAAAAATACTCTTCTTGGTAAAACACCAGAATTAGAATACTTAGAAAACAGAATAGCTGCATTTTTTTCTTCACTTCATTTTATTGTCAAATCAAGTAATTTTATTTGTGTATTTTTTTCCTATCGATTTATTTTCATAGTTTTTAAAACAAAGGCTGTATTTGAAAGGACATTGTACAGGATTCCATTTAAAGCTCTCTCAAATCCAGACTCCCTTGCCATATACCATATCACAACATCTCTGCTTTGGCCCTTAGGAAAAGAGTAGGCCAATAGGAAAATGCTATAGGCTCTTTCTTTTCTTTTATTTTCTTTACTATTTTTTTAGAGTCATTTATATGCTACTGCTGCCAATCCTTACCTAAAGTCATTATTTTACAAACATAAAGTAAAGTAAGTGGGTCACAGAAATGGGACAGACATTAGCTGAAGTATGTGGTCAGATTACACAGATAAAGTGACATGTAAGAAGGGCCCAGACTATTGGGCCATAGTTCTAGGAAATATTTTTTTACAATTTAGAAAGATGAACCTACTATTAGTGTATAAAGAATTCTATTTATACACTATGGCACAGGTAAAATAGAAAGAAAAACCCACTATCCAATTTGACGTATATTTGTTCCTCAGCTTAGTCTAGAATACGGGCTAGTAATTTTTAAACAGGCAAAATTACTAGCTAAGTCAATGACTTGAAACAGGTTTAAGAGGGTTAGAGGTCAGTAAAAGCTTGCATGACAGCCTAAGTACTTGTTCATCATTAAAACTATTAAAAAAATAAAGGATAATGGAATATGAGTGACCCTTCTCACAGAGAAACACACTGAAAAGGTGGAAATGTAACGTAGGACACATTTTTGGGGAAGAATATCAGAGAAAAACACTAATATACTTCCCCAAAATGACAAAGACAGGGAGTAAGGTAGATTGGAGAAAGAAGAAATGTTTGTTAAAAGGGATGTGGGAAGTTTTATGGATTTAAGCATCAGCAATGCATAAGGCATTTGTTAGTCCTTGACTCTCAAAAATCACTTGCCATTCACTGTCATTATTAATAATAATTAGCAGAATTTCTTGTTTATGCAAATGATTGGTCTCTCAGTCAAAGTAGTATTAGATTGGCGGGCCCTGGCCTGCCTTTACAAAAACTAGGTTGACCCCTCTCCAGCACCTCTCCTCCTCACGGCTGAGGGTTTTCTGATGCAAACTGAGCCCAGAAAGTGGTAGCTGACACCTCGCAGGAATGTGCCCCAAAGAATCCTGGCTCAGATGCAGAGTATTTGCATCTGAAATGGGCAAGGCCGGAGACGTTTTTAGCTCTCCACAGAAGGTAAGGCTTAATTTAAGAAAGTACATTTTCCAATTGTCAAAGTAACTAGATAAAACATTTAGTTTATATAAATTTTACATAAAATGTATAGTGAATACAATACGCATTTACAGACATATATTCTGTTTATATTCTCTAAAAGGAGAGCCACAGCAGAAGAATGAAGTTTCCCTTGCTGTTTCTGTACATCTATTTCCCACATGGGGAATGGAGGCAGAAAAAGAGCAAATGAGTTGCTGAAGGCAAAGAGGCAGAGCACAACAGCAGGCACAGAAGGGAGTTCACCTTTTCAGTCTCAGGTTAATGCTAAGCATGGGACCACGCCGCCTCCTTACGCTGGGGCTAATTTCATCTACAATATCAGTAACAAAGGGAACAAAGACATTTCAAAAGGGTGGCTGTTTCTCTCTGGTCCTATTGAAACTCGCTCGGGGAGCACAGTCTCTTGATTGTGCATGTTCACTGCTTCTAAGGGAAAAAAAAATGCTGCTTGCCTGAGGGCTACTTGAGCAGAAAGAGAAAAGTATCACAGTGTTAGGAAACAGTCTATCTTAGTCAAATGAATCACTCATATACGGCCATAAGCAGGACAAATGTGTTGTAATCACTGCTTAATAATTGCTTTCAGATCAAATAATGTTCGAGAGATTACCACATCTGTAAGTACAGGACATCTTGTACGGACTGATAGGAAAAACCAAGCTGTTATTTATAGGGACAACAACTTTGTGTTATACTGGTGATGCACAGTGAGGCAGAATCTGCTTCATTTAAGCACAAGAGGAAAATAAATCATCTCAAAGCTCTCATGATTATAATCTTCTTTAGCTAAGCCTTCCTTCAACATAGTCTTTGATTTAGAAAGCACCTGTAAAGCTGTTTGTGTCTTTTGTGGCTTTCCCCCTCCTTCCTCCTCAGTGATGTTTATCATTCTGCACATGTGTGCTATGAGTAAGGTTGAATTATTTCCCCTGATTCTTCAAAAGCTTCTCATCACTGTCCAGAATCAAATTAAACATACTGGGTGCACTCATTTTTTTTTGAAATTCCTGTTGAGTTTGGGGACAAACCAACTACAAAAGCATCATCCACACAATAGCCAGAGGATCAGAAGGTCTCAGCTCTGCGACCATTAGGTTTGTTTTGTTTTGTTTTTCTTCCTCTTCTCTTCTTCCCCTCCATCCCCCTGCTCTTTGGAAACAGGTGGTATTTATCTAAGCAGCCTGTACTGGGCAGCTGGCTGATGGGTCCCTCCAGCTGGACATCTCCTCTACATTTAGTTCAGCCACACCTGCTCCATATAGCAAACAAGAAGTGTTTTTATATTCTATATCTGGAAGAAAAGGGGGGGGGGGGGGGGCTATATGTAATGGGGTAAGAGGGAGGGGAGGAAAATAAAAAATCTTGGACCAATCACACCTCTTTCAGCTGTAATATATCATGATGTTTGCAGATCCCATCTGCTCTTGTACCAGAACGAAAAAAAAAAAAAAAAAGTTCAAGGGCTTTTTTTTTTTTTCTTTTCCTCTGTTACACTACTCTCTTTAACACGGTTATTTCATTATCTCTTGCTATCATTTGATCAGATTTATCTTCCATTAAAACTTCCTTTCCCTTGAAGTAGGGAGTGACATGAGAATGCGTGCCTTTCCAAGCTTTTATTGTTCCGAATTAAGAAATGGTAGAATAGTCTCATGAAAGATTAATGACTTCCCGTAAGCATCTTTGTACCTGAGGACAAGCAATTACAAAACTATGTCCAAAAGAAAACAAGAAAGGATATTAGCGTGCATTGGCCAGGTATTTCCTGGCAGAAAGCAAGCTTAGCTTGTTACACTGCCAGCTTATTTAGAGTTAAGGCAACTTCTGTCTTGAGCTCGTGTATCGTATTTTGTTTTGCACATTAGTAGCAACGTTGCCCTTGTAAAAAAATCTGGCATTCTACAGGTATTTTCCTTGGTACTTCCTTGTACTTATGTTCACAGTTATGCACTCGTACTGTTTTCGGAAAGGTAGCTGTCTGTTTTAAACTAACACTTAAGGATTGAGTACAAAATATACATTTTCAGTAACTGTTTCACGTTTAGCAATTCATATATATTTTTTTCCTGTGAGCACTTTTTTTCTCATAAGGTTTGCTTTGGCCTTTCAAAGAGAGAGTTAAGGCAAGAATTTTTCAGAAAATTTCTATATTGTTTACTTAAATGAGAACATTCATCATTTGATGATCTTTCTGTCAGTCTTTCGAAGAGCCTGGAAACCATGGAGAGCCTCCCATTCCTGTAAAAAGAGAATCAACAGTGCAGTGTGAATTATTTGCAACTTATCACAGTGGTGCAGGGACAATTAAATTTGCAAAAACCAACAGAGTGGAGTCTCTCTACCCTATTCTTACCTTGTTCAACCCTCCAGAAGGGCAGCTCTAATACCCATGGGATCTCATCTGTGACTGCCAGGTGAAGCATTTAGGCAAGCCCAGCATTTGGGCTCTCCCTTTGGTGGAAGAGGGATGGTGCAATGATGCCAGTAAAACTCCCACTGTAGGGTCAGCTTCCACCTACATCCAAAAGTTTAAAGGGCAGCTCCAACACTGGCCTATAAACATGGGATATGATTGGAATTAGCCATACTGCACGTGACAGAGCACTGTTTCCTTCATAGTCCTGTCTAAATACTCGACACTGTGGTCATTCTAGCATAAATGACCCATGTATATGAAATTACTGACATCTAGTCCTTCTCCCAGTAAAATCAGTAAATCTGGACTTACTGATTCTGAGAGCTCAGGTGGGACCCCAGATAAACACATTCCTTGGGAAACCATGTTTCACTAATACAAAGTCTGAGATTGTTCAGTGGACTGTACTGTAAAATCTCTGCTTTGAAAAAGGTGCAGTTTCATGCCTACAGATGGGTGTAATATAGCCTACAACCCCCTGTTTATAAAAGTACAAGCATGTAGTCTTCATGTAGGACCAGTAGAGTACCGTCTATTTTGACATGAAAGCAGTTTTTGCATTGAGTCGACCAGATGTGAAAAACCTGTAAAGGTCTGGTACCATCACTTCTGTAAGAGCACCATAACAACCAAGATGAGCAAAAGCATTACGACTAAAAGTGAATTATTCATTTTTAGTCAACCAGACTTCCTAAAGTAAAAAGCATAACCTATGCTTAAGGCACTCAGCAGGGAAAAAAGAGACACTTTTTGTAAGATTAATTCAGTGGATGAGGTTTTTATTTCAGCCAGTTGTCCTGCAGTTGCAGTGCTAAAATCTGAGGCTGAAGAGTAGATGTTTTTGAAAATACAGCATATATAAGGGGGAGCTTACTTCTTAAACACCAAAAAAGTGGCATTTACTCTGCTCTGGTAACATGGCGATACTTACACTTGTTCAAGAATTATTTTTGTATATTTTCTCCTGGCCTGTGTATGCAACATTGGATCGGTTCACTATATGTTAAAAAGAAAGAAAAAGCCATAAAACAACTATGAAATGTTGTGAATAACCCTCATCTTTCTTGAGGAGATCATATAGCCATCAGCTACAAGGCTCAGTGTATTGAGATAGATGTATAGGAGACTACAGAAATAAGAGTAGTGAAGGGAGAGGGAAGGGCATAGACAGTGCAGAAGCAACCTGGGCAAGTCATACATTCAGGTAGGAGATGATATCAGTGTTTGAGACCTTGCCTATTTTATTATGTATTGACTGCAGCATGCTGGATGTACTGGGCTTCTGGTGTTACCTTGGTGGCCTGTAAAATATGCTGTGGAATGTATTTGCATAGATAGAGAAGTGTTAGCAGGCAAAAAGGAATGGGAGTGTGCTGTAAGAAATCCCTACATTTCAAAATCCATGATGGTATCATGGATCTACAAAACAAAAAAAAGATCCCTAAATGATATGGTAGGTGAAGATGCCAATTTCCATTTCTTTTGAGAAAATTCACACATCTCAATCTGATTTTACTCGATCCTTTTCTTCTTATGTTTTCATATAGTCTTCTCTCTTATTTTCAGCTTTACGTAATTTGTTTAGGGTATTTTGTTTGACAGTATCTCTTTGGCTATCACCTGTTCCTTAGAGCAAGCTTGATAATTTTCACAGCTGTTGAGTTCTTGTTATTAATTATTGCCAAGCAAAAACACTAAACTAAACAGTAAAATCAGTTCCCCTGCTGAGTTCAAATATTATTGCATGAAGATACAATAATTTTCCATATGGCTTTTGGAGTATCAAAAGTCTTCTGTGAAAAAGAGTGGAAAAAGTGAAGAGAAATATACACAGAAAACACAAGGAACAGCTCTTTGTGATGCAAGATCATTCCAAGAAAGCTAAGACAAGTCTGAACCTATTGTCCTATACATTTCGATATCCACTGACATGAATATTAGTGTGACCATAAACACATCAAAAAGTGAAAATGTTTAAAATTGCTATTTGAAGAGAAAAGCTCAGAAAGTGTCCCAGGTATTTTGTTTCTGCATGTGTCATTTCTGCAGTGCAAGTGTGACACACTCCAATCAGTAGCCCTGATTGACTCAAATACTCATATTGAGCTTTGACTTACTGCATGTAGGTCTTTCAGCAATGGGATTTAACATTCTGACCTACATTTAATGTATTAATCCTAATTTTATGCTGATACTAAGAGTCCCTGCTGTATTAAATCAGGCTAGGTTAATTCAGAATTACTTCTCTCCCACCCAGTATCAATAGGTGCACTGTTTGGTTCCCTAGAACTGGCCACCCACTTTTATGAGAATCTGCAGTGAATTAGAAAATCTGTCATTGCTGGAGGAGCTGGACAGCGAGGATATGGCCTGTCATTCCTTCCATACAATACACACCCTTTGTCTGCTATCTCTTAAACTAACCTGACATAACTTAGCCTCCTGGTCAATGGTATCTTTATTCTCTCTGAAGGAATGCTTCGTTCACCAGCGTTATTAAGAAATTTCTGGACAATGTTTAGTGGCTGCACTATAATCCAAGGTTCTATTAAAAAGCCATCTGGGTAATTAATAGCACATTTGTTCTCAGCCTCCTCCCAATTTGTCCATTAGTGGAATAAAAGCACAGGACAAAGGGTAATGTGGTTCAGGGATATTTTACAAGAATTCTTCAGGAAGTTGAAAACACATGATAGTTTTCCAAAGATACATATGTTTATGGGCACTCCATGAGAGTAGCAAAACTGCCCAAGCCAGAGGCTCTTAATGAGGCTGCTCTACTGTCCATGGTGGATTGGAATAGACTATGGACAACGCTCTACCTCGCATGGCCACTCTCAGCTCCAAAATGAGCAGGGTGTGGGAATCATCTCCTTCATCTCAAATCAAACAAACCTGATAAAACTGATTCCAAGATCCGTGTCAGGGCACCACATCAAAAACAGCACAGATGACTTTTTATGCTTTCACCTGATATTTGAGGGTTTTTCTGAGGTTTCCTTTTAATGTCTGCTCTTGAAAGTGGGATTACAGCCTCAGGCCGCACTCTGAGGTTGTTTTATTCTTTCTCTTTCATTTGCCCTTTCTTTTTCTTCACTCTTGAAAGCACCTGAAGAGGAAATACCTTGTGATTTTAGAAGTTTGTTATTAAAATTAACAAATATCGTGTTTTTTTTTTTCCTCCTTTTGTTAACTCCTTAAGGAAGAGAGTTACTTTGTTTCTGTTGGCATAGAGGAAAGTCAAGGCTGCATCTTTTAAATTACTGTGAAATCAACTGTTACTGAATAGCTACACTTCAGCAGCAGGGATCTCTGTTGTACCACAGACAATTAAAACTAATGCTTGTATGTAGCCAGTTATAATTGGGGTAGGGCTGGTGTAATCTCAGTGGTGAACGCCATAGGATGGTGATGATTTGCACCATGTGTGGATCTGCCCTCATGAGAAAATGAGCCTGAAATTCGTCAGCCACTCAGATTTTTCATATAAACTGCCTTAATGAAAAGTTGGATTATGGATGAAATGTGCTTTTTCATTAAAAAAGCATCTGCCTTCTGTGAAAATTTTGTTTCTGGGAGTTGGCAAATGGAATTTTTGAAAACCAAAAGCTTATTTACTTGCCACTGTTGCCTCAGAGACTCTCGGGGATTATATTCCCATACTTTTATTTGTCTCTCCTTGGGCTGTATTTTGCAGGGAAAAATGCAACTCTGCAGGGAATCACGATAAGACACTGCCCTTGTTCCTGTCCCAGTGCAGATTCAGAGTCCGGCCAGCAGCAGGTTGTGTTCACACTCTGCACCTGCAGACCAGACTATGGAGTGCCATGCAAGTGTTTCCAAATCCACCAAACTCTGTTTTCTCTGAACTTCCTGATTTTGTTAATTATATTTTACAAATTGACTACAACTCTCCTTTTTCCTCTACCTTATGGATTAATAACCAGCTGTGTGTGAAGATGCCGTTTTCACTGTTGAGTTGTTACAACTAACAGGGTTCCCAACTGCAGGGCAAGAATTCATTCCTTGTAAGTCTTCCTTTCTCCAGACAGCAAAGAAAGCTCTTTTATTCATATGATTGTGTTTTGAAAATATTTCTATTAAAAAAAATGAAAAAAGATTCCTGTTTTCCATTCAGCTTTAGTCTGAGATAAAAGGCCAGGTTTCATAGACAGTTTTTTCCTACCTTAATGGAGAATGCTGGGATTTCAATCTGGATTTCAGCCAAAGAAAAGACAGTGTAGAGCCCAGAAGCAACACAAAACACACAGTGAGTTTTTAATTTACTTTGTACTCCAAAGTTTCCCCCCACACACACACTCATGTGAAGGAGCCCTTTCCACAGCAATACAAATATTTGTTGACACTTCACAACCTCAAGTGCCTGTAAGAACATGGTGTTTATAAAGTAAGTGCTCTGTAAATACTCAAAGGAGTTTATGGCTGGTTTATGGGTGTCTAACTGCAGCACCCATATTTGAATTTTGTTTGCATGAGGCAGGCCTACCAACATATGTAGTACTCTCAATTAATGACTGTTTAAGAGCCACAAAAGCCCTTAAAGCTTAACTTTCATTCTGAGAGTAATCTCATTAAAATTAACAGGACTGCTCATATGCTTAGATATTAAGCATTTGCCTAAATGTTTACTTGAACTGGGGCTTAAATGAGTGAGATTTTAAATATCCCAATAAGGAGTATTGCAAAACTTTAATTGTAAATGAGACAGACGCCCTTAATTTTTATTATACTGGTGCCCCAGCTCCCGCACAAGATCAGAGCCCTATAATACTGAGCACTTTGCAAATATAATTTAAAGACTATTTTAAAAAGAATCCAGAATGAATAACAGGTTCCAGATGAGTCCTTCAGTTAGAGATCTGACAGTGGCTACAAGAAGGCGAGTGAACTGCCTGAGACACACTGTGAGACAAATGATGAAAGAGGTACAATTTGGATCTTTGTGACCCCCTTGATTCTGACAGAGCTTTGTTACTACTGAATAAGCCAGAAATTTTGCAATTCTGTTCTGACATGACATACCTTTTACACAAAATTGTCACCAGTGTGTCAGTTCTATAACTCATGCTAACATATTTCTTACTGCTATAATGTTTTGTCTTTTCAGGAGATTATTTCTTTTACCTGTACTGGAGAAAGCAGAGCAAATTTTCCCATATATTGCATGAGAACATGACCATGTTCTCATGCTTCCCACGTGTGAAAACAGAGAGATCCGGAACGTCCCTTTGGAGGCACATCTACACGTTTCACACGTGTATGGAAAGGGCCAGGAAGACAATGTTGAGAGAGAAAGGGCAACAATACCCAAAGGAAGGTGTTAAAAGTTTAAAATCACTCGAGTAGAAGGCATATGCTGTAGAAAAACAGGTCAGCAAAACAGACTCCTCCCTACTTTCCAAAGCTGAAAGATTTGCACCACGGTCCCCAAGCTCACAACTGCCGTCTATTGTAGCCATCTCATTTACAGCCTCCAGATCCTCTGGCTGTTTCCTCCAGAGCTGCCAAGAGCACTCACTAATCACCTGCAAAAGCCCTTCCTTTACATCTAACTTAACCTGGAGTAGAGAAGCATAGCAATTTTGAAAAATGTTTACTTCTGTGTTTGTGTATGCCAGTGATATAAAAAAATTCAGAATCCTCTGAATCATTAAATGTTGCTAACTGTATATCACTGAATTCATTTTGACTGAAGTTTTATGTGCTATTGTTTTTCCTTATGCTTCTTTGGGATTATACTTCTTCATCAGCTCCCATTTGAAGGCCTCCCTCAAAGCGATTTTCAGAACTGTTTTGTTGCAAAGCTGAGCTGCAAAAAAATAATTCCAAGATCTACACTCTTTGCTCCGACATTTTTTTTAAGTGTAATAATTAATTAAGCATTAGGTAGTTTCCCTAGTTTGCTGTACAAACTCAGACTAAAGGCAAACTGGAGTTGCTTGTTACAGTGCAGAAGGAAAGTGAGATGAGTGCTGTGTTTCTTGGTACATTTTGGCTGAGCTGCCCTGCAGAAATTGTCTTGCTAGTTCACAAGGTTTTTAATGCAACCCAGAAACCTGGGACTTGTAGTGGTGTTTATGAAAGTACAAGATAAAAATGAATTATTCCACAGGTCACCGAGCAGAATGTTTGTATTCAGGGTCCTCTGTGTTTTAATCACACCATAGTATTTCACAATCATATTTTTTTTTTTTTAATTTTTAATATATGAAATTATCTGCACACTGGAGAAAAACTGCGGCTGACCTTGCATTACTTCCATGGGGTATTTTTGTCCCATTGACTTTCTGACAAATGAAGGGTGCCTTCTATAAAACTTAAAAGTGGAGCAAGCTGAACTGTTGCTGACCTGTACTTGACCTACTCAGCTTCATCTCCGCCTGACAGACTTTTCAACAGCGAGCTCACAAAACTCTCTTTTTGCATTACCCTTGGCTAAAGCCATTAGTCAGGCCTCTTTTTTTTCCCCCCGTTTTAACTTCACTGAACTTTGTGGATCATCATTTTTGCTTACTCTTTGCTCACCAGGTTGGACTTTTTGTAATTTTGCTTACATATTTTGAAAGCGTATTACGCAAAAATTGCATATTCTATTTACTGCTGTTAGCATTTCAGAATGTTGCCAGGGCTTTCCATACATTCAAGAACAGGACAATGTCAAAAAACCTTAGGTTTGTTTTGCATGCAAACATATTCTAACAGATTTTTAGCACGGAAATCAGTATATGTTGAATTTAAAATGCTCCCTGGGCTTCTCAGGTAAGATATGGTAGAGGTGGTAAAATTAAGGAATAAACATCCTTTAATGCTTCACAAATTCTTCTCTAATGCTTTTCTCTTTGTATCTCTTGAGACAGTGTTTCATCAATATGACTTCTTTTGTAAGCAGATCCATTTTTAGTATTTGGACATATTAACTACATCCTTTGAAGTGCTGAATATCTACTGAAACCAGTAGGAGTCAAACACTGAGTATTTCCTGAAAAGGTTTCCAGTGACAGAAATGTAAGGAAAGCTAAATCCCTTTTTCTGCCACTGTGCTAATCTGCAAAAAAGAACTATGTTGAGACACTTAAACTACTACTTTGGTTTACTTTCCATTGATTTTAAGTTGCTGGTGTGAATAATATGTTATAATAATATTTTCCAGAATATCAACAGCAATTTATCTGTTTCCTGCTTTATATAGGTAATTAGAAATTATGCTGATCACATTATATAAAGTCACTGAAGGAAATCCTGTATGCTTCAGAACCCTTTCCTTTTCACGGTAAAATAGTAGCAAAATCATGCTGCTGTACCAGACCACTGTAATAACTACTTTCTCTGATTAAAGACAAAAATTTGCTATATTGAAATCAACATGTTTTGTTCCTTTTAGGGTGAGCTCATTAGAAAAGCCAGAATAGAAACATATGGACTACATTTGGGCTAACAGATTATGGACTAAATTAACCTTGTAGATCTACATTGCCTTCTTCTGTACTCATGAACTTTAGTATTTGACTGGTACGCAAATCAAGAGGTGTATGCAGCGACTGCCTCAAGGAATGTCACCTATTTTGATCAAGTCCATTGCCCTGCACTTCCTGCTTGTGCTTTGCCTGCTTTTCCTACTCTGTGTGCAACAGGGACTCTCATCACAAGCAGTGAAATTGCATCAAAGAAACATTTTAAAAGGATTTCATAAAAAACAGGGAGGAAAAAGAAAGGCTCATGACTACTTTATTATTCTTTTCTGCTGTCTGAGACAATAAAGAACGTACTACTATGCCCTGAAGTCTCAAAAGAGAAAGGCTGAATCCATTCTAGGCACGGGGACAACATTTATTTCTTAGAGTAAATAGTCAAATTGATTTGAAATGATACACTGCTAAGTTATTCTCAGTAGTTTTCCTGGGCATATAAATTCTTCCTTCCACTGAGTTTCTAAAATTGCCAGTGCAATGAGCATTATACTGGCCATGGCATAAGCACAACCATCATTCTCCATGATGCTGTCAGGCAGGACTCGCTGAGAATAACATGGAGTTTTCAGTTGTGCCTGGAAACCAAAGGTCATTCAACTGTGTCCATGAGTGTCTAAAACTTTCCGTTTTTTTCCCTATGCTCCATAGGGACTTTTGGCAGACAAGGAAGGAAGCAGTACAGGGAGACCTGGATTTCTGGATTCTGAGATGATAACTGAGTTAGATTTGTAAATAGCAAACAGATGATGATGAAGAAATTTTTGTTGACTGATAATGAAAGCCAACTGAAAAGTGCAAAGATTAAATAATAATGTGTCTGGAAGTCATATGTTGTAATTAATCTTCTTGTCCCATTCATTCAGGCTCCTTCTACTGAACAGCCTTTGCCATAATGCAGTAATCATGAGGGGGACATAGCTAATTCTCTGTATCCCTGCAGATTGATTTGATGATTGAAAGTTTACATTTTCAAGCTGACCTCTTCTTGGGCCAGGTCATTAAGGACGCTTTACAGCACTAGTTAATTCTATTTTACAATGGTCTACATTTTATAGTGTCACTGGTTTGATTGTTAAGAAAAAGCAAGTGTGTTTTAGCCAGACCATTTATGTGATTAGCATTACAAAGTTATTCTTTTTTTAAAAAAAAATTAGCTTCTCTTATATAAATAACATGGATTCATTTCTTTATGGATGACATTCAGCCCTTCTTTCTCATTTCTAATTCTTTCAGATGAATTATCATATAAGAAAAAATATATCAGGAAAAATCCGAGAATCACAATTTTGTTGCTATCCATATAAAAACTGTGAGAAAATTTGAAATTCTGCATTCCACTTCATATGTGCAGTTCACTGAAGGAAGTAGGTTCCAGATAGGAAAAAAAAAAAGAAAATGCTTGCTTGGTTTATTATCCTGGAGCATAAGTAGCACAAAAAGAAAGCAAACATGGCACATTTCTTTATCACAAAATCTTCTGAAGTTTGAGCTCTCTTCAACTTACAGAGCACTGGAACAGGCTGCCCAGAGAGGTTGGTTGTGGAGTCTCCTTCTTTGGAGATGTTTAAAACCCGCTTGGACGCAGCCCTGTGCCACATGCTCTAGGTGACCCTGGGTGAGCAGGGGGATTGGACTAGACGACCTCTGAGGTCCCTTCCAACCTTAAGCATTCTATGGTTCTATGTTATTGGAGAGTATATCTGATATATCTGATAATGTAGGTGGTAGATTTAATGCTGATGTGAATGAAGGACCTCTAGACAAACCATGCATTTGGATGTACAGTACAATCTTCCTGAAAATGTTTGCTCTGAGAGAACTAAATACAAAAGGAAAAAGTCACCTGAAAGATATTTTTTACTTCAGGTTCTCCATAATCTAAGTACTGTCATAAAATTTCTTCAAGGTATCTGTTTCTGTAGAGTTCTTCCGAAAGGTAGAGGGAGAGGATAGGTAAAATTAAGTGCTAGGATATTTCAGAAGGTATAATTGGATGATGGTCAGCTGTACATAAGGTTTTTTTAATAGTTTTCACAAGCTTTGAATAAATCACTGTAAAATAAAACAAACTGCATGTGGGGAATTGAACTGCAGAAGCTAGCTACCTCTGAGTATATATGCAATTTCAGTAGACATATTAGAGTAAAAAGTATGGCTGCAACTAGGAAAGTAAAAGAATATTTTGTATCTCTGAACAAGTTTGATTTCTGTAGCTAGAGGGCTTCAAAGAACCCATTTTAGCTATAATATGGAATTGAACACTGTTGATATGTAAAAAAACTCATTCTATGTCATTGAAAGTGTTTCTGTTTGAAGCATAAGCATTACCATCATACATATGAGACTATTTTTAACGGACCTTACTGATGAAACACAAATTATAAAACAAATGTCTCTGGTATCGCAAATCACTAATAAGTTTAGCCAGAAAGGTTTCACTGGAGGAAATGGATGCTTTATGTGGGGCATTCAGGAGAATTATGAATCAGTCAAGCTTAAGGCCCCAGAAAGAGAGAAACACTCTTTTATATACACAAAGCAGTAAGAAATGAAATAATGAGAAATATTAATAATAAAATAATAGTAAATAATAAAATAATGAGAAGCAGACAAAATAGACTGCCAAAGCAGGTTTTGCCAAAATTAATCTAAATATAATTTTCTTCCATGATGAATAAGTATTGTGATGGATAGACAGGAAACAATGGTAGTAACATATTTTGCCTTTAGATTTTTTTTTAAATGCTGTTTCTCTACTGTTCCAGGAAAAAATGGAAAATATTAGTCTGATGATACTAGGTCAAGATCTATAAATGCCGAATTCCTTGAAAAACTGCACCCGCACAGTAGTTATTTCTGGTTTTCTGTTAAGCAAATAGTATACAAGAAGCATCTGCAAGGACATATCTTGAGCCAGTATTATTCAGCACTTTCCATATAGACTTAACTGGTGGAACAGAAAATGTATTTATAACATATGCACACAGCATAAATGTGTGAAGGGTTCCTAGCAGACTAAAACAAGAGATCAGCATTTCAAATGACCTTGAATGGCTGAAAAGCAGAAAAAGCAGACAGAAATTAGTTATTGAATGAGCTGAATTCCATGGAGAAAAATACAAACAAGGGGAAAAAATGAGAGAGCTACAAGGTGTAGAAACAAGGTGAAGCAACAAACGAAATGTGAGTCGAAGGGAAATGTGCTTGTTTCTAGTATCAAAAACATTCCACTACAATAGATGATAAAATGACTGTTTGGCTTTGGTTACGCTTTATCTGACCTTTCAAAGAAGGTGCATTACCAATTAGGGGCAATCCTACAGGACAGTAATAAAAAGTTTTATAAAATACAACCCATAAGAGACATTATATTAATTAACTAAGATGCAGCTGAGAGAGATACATAACATTAACTATTTATTAACAAATCTATGGATCCCCAGGCATCAACTGTCAGGCACGGCCTAGAGGTATGCTTGAACTTGTCTCAGCCTGGAGATTGGTCTGGATTATTCTTTGAGGTCCCTGTCTTTCTGTGGTATGCAGTTATGGAGATGAAGACAGTTCTATTTAAAGTAGAATTTGTCATATTTTCTTTCTTCATGCTTTCTGAGCTAGTGATTCAGGGAGCTGGGGGCAAGTCCAGGCATGCATTAGAATTAATGGATGTTTACACAAGAAACAGTGTCTTGGCACTTGAGGAATTCAAAAACAGATGAAATCTGAAAGGAGGCCTCAGTGGTGCTAAGGGAATTTGGATGAAAGCATATATCCTGTAGGAGCAGCCAGATCTTCCTTAACCATACAGAATCATTAGCTAGGGCTAGTGATTAGCCCAGCTGTCTACCCAGCCTGTTGTATGTTGAAGGTGTTACCTTGCTCTCTTTGCTGCAAGCTTTGGCACCCTTTCAGGACATAAGAATATCATTAGGGCTACCAGGATGATCAGGGGCCTGGAACATCTGCCATATGAGGAAAGGCTGAGGGAGCTGGGCCTGTTCAGCCTGGAGAAGAGAAGGCTGAGGGGGGACCTGATCACTGTCTA
>JAVCKT010004051.1:5982-21142 GCA_032273925.1 Rhynchotus rufescens
ACATGGGGCCCTGCTCTAGTGACCTTCTCCCTTTCCTGTCCTCCCAATTCTTTTCTCAATAGCTGACCCCACACTGGGTGCTAATAGAGATGTGCCCTTGCTAGTGCAGGATCAAATCATGGAGAGAGAAATCTAGTATGGATTCAGTGAGAGAAGATGTAGTTTATTACTGACCCTCTTTCATTAAAATCATAAGTTTTCTGTTGAGGTTGGAAGGTCCAAAGACTTGTGCTCTTGGTTATGAGCTTGCATCCATAGAGAAAATGGGATAATAATAAGACCCAGAGTGCTTTAACTTATAGAATCTGTGAAATGCATATTTTCCTCTCTTTTTTTTGGAAGAGATTTTTATAGGTCAGATTTTAACTGATGTCATTAAGGACTCTAATGTCACTTAAGCCAAGTATTCCTGTTGGGAAGTGTAATAATGCCAAAGGATTAGCAGAGCTAGGGGTTAGCATTGCAATTTACAGACATTAACTTCAGTGCTAATGGCTTCAAGAACAGGAGCTATGCCTATCTCTTTACAATGCCGTGACACTGATGCTAGTGACAGGGAGACCTGCAGACCTTGGTAATTAATAGCTCTGAGTATTACAAGCTGCGTGGGCCTCTAAATCCACTTCTCCTTTCTGAACTGTGCTTATCTTGATGGATGCTTAAGCCTCTCTTATGGCTGCAGCTTTTCCTAGCTGAGAGCAGCCAGAATAGTGTCCATTCTCCCTGGACACTGGTCTCAAAGACCTGGTTAGTGTCTTGTTTATAGAGGAGATATAAATGACCAATCTAATCAGGCTCTCAAAGGGCATCTACAAAGTGAAGTATGTTCAACTTGGGTACTTTGCAACCTCCCCAGTGTCACAACTGTCTTCCAGCACCTATGCAGAGATGCTCATCCAACCAATCCGCCTTGGACTGCTGTGGATGTCTAGCAGAAGCCTGGATTGATTATCTTAGATGCTTGAAGCTGGAGTTGAGCTCCATGCTTAGTCCCTCTGACTCTGTCGCTGTGCTTTGCATGGGAAGAACTGTGAGATGTGAGGTCATGCGGTTGCCAGTTCAGCATGGGCCAGCAGGATGATTAGTGCTGAAAGGAAAACAAGATTCTCGCCTCAAAGAGGCATCCTCAAACCACTGCCTTTCTACAGGGTCTCTTCAGTCACTACCGTGTGCGTGCCAGAGCACTGGCAGCGCTGACCGCAGCATTGCTGGGAGTGAATATGTGAGGACAGACTTTGCCCTGATGAGAAGTCATGTTAATGGTCCGTGCAGAGCTCTGTGGTGGTTCATAGACACCGAGACTTTCTCCGCAGAGGACATTAAATCTGTATATAGGAGGAAGCATCTTTCTGCTTATTTCTGGCTCTTACGTAGTGGATTCGTTTGCTGAAGATAACTTTAGACTATTCCCAGAAGGACTTCTCAGCATATGGGCTTCTTTTGGTTTAAGGAGTAAATCTCATATAGCTTAGCTTTAGGAACAGGAAAGTAAATCCCTTTTTCCTCTCTACCCAGCCCCATTGCTTGTCCACCAAGGAGTCTTTAAAAGAAATTGGGTGCAAGCTCGAAGTTTTCAAGTAGCTCAAATGGTAATTGTGCAATGGGTTATTGTTGGAATTACAATGACAGAGGCTAATTAAAAAGAATGCTGTTGCCTTTCAGGAAGAAAAACAATTTTAATTGGTAACATCCTAGACATGTTCTGCCAGAGTCTTCCTCTCATCTTTTCCTCACTGGTTTTGATTAATGTAATTTTAACAATAATTTCTCCGAATAACTTGGCTTCTAAGAGTGTCTCTGCCAGATTGCATTATTGTTTCCTGCTTGACGGAGCTGTTTACAAGCATCTCACTTGCAACATGCTCTTGGGGGAGCAGCAGTGTCCTATTGCCGTTCCCATGTTCTTTCTCACGGATAGAAATGTAGGAAAGGCAAGGTGAGGAGGGGAGGGTGTGGTGGGAAGCTATGTTCACACAGTACTCATTCCTAGGATAACTCCATGCATGCAGTATTTGCTTAATGTCCTTTAAAGCAAGATGTGGTGAGTAGGTAGCGGGGTAGATGCGGGCATGTGTGAATATTATAGTGATGAGTTGACCTCAAGTATTTTATTCCCATTAACTCCCTTGTTAAGATCCTCCCACCCTCGTGGATCTATTCCAGGAGCCGCTTTCCTCCAATCTATCCTTCCATCTGTCCATTTTCTTTTTCATTGGGATTATTTTGAGACACTGTGGGTCTAGTACTAGGACTTGAAAAAGGGTTGCACTTTTAAAGCAGTGTGGTTTACCTGCAGTGCGTTTTATAGACTTGAAAAGATGATGATAATTGGTGTCACTTATGGGGAAATAAGGCAATAAATAGCAGTGTTACTTGTGGGTACTATTTTTGATTTCCAGAGTTAAAAGGATCCTATGCATGTTACAAAAACAGCAGCTCTGCCATTTTAACCTGTAGGTTTTATTCTGCCCACACACGACTTCAGGAATATACAGTGAACAGACTGTGGCAAAAGCATAATTTTCATGTAATCCTAATGCACCAAAACATCAGCAGCTCAGTTTAAGTAAGGAAACGAATGATCTCACTTCAGTGACTCTGTGTGTGTTATAAATGAGGTCTCTATATGTAAGATGGGGAAAATCCAAATGTTGTGTAATCCTCCCGCAGCTTGTCGCAGATCTGTACTCGCTGTGTACAACGTGTGGAGGTTTGGGGGAAAATCAGTGTGTTTTCATTTCCAGAACCTCCACTGATGCAGGAAATGGGCACACAACTGGGCTTTGCTGAGCTGGAGCTCAAGCCTTGCGGCACTAGGGTCTAGTCCTACAAACTAGTGAGTAACAGACTCACCTTCCTCATGGCCAATGGGTACTGAGTTCAACTTCTTGGAACCTGAATTGGACAAAACATGAATAAGGCTATTTTCTGTGTCTTGGCCGTGATGTGGCCTTCGTCCATGCAGTTCCTGCTGCGTGATGTCCCACAGGCTTCAGATTTAGTCTAGAACCAGCCCGTGGGAGGCCTGAGCCCTTTGGCAGGTAGGAAGGAGGAGCTGAAGGAGATGCTGGAGATGTAATTACTAAAGGCAAGCACCAACAGTGCCATGTGGTGCTTCCAGGAGATGTCTCTCAGACCAGATGGGCCCAGATGTGCTCAGATGCCATGTGCTGAAGGAGCTTTGAGGACTCTTGGTGGTGTGCCCCTTCCTGGAGCTCTCAGAGGCTGAAAGACTGCAGTTATGGCCTCAGCTTTTAGCAAGTTGGCTGCGCTTTGAGGAAGACCCTTATGGTCAGATAGGGCCAAAGACTGCCATTGTGTGGCCTTTTAATTATGAGGTTAAAACAGAAGGGAGTTCTGGTGCTTTTTCTCACCCTTGAGCCTCTTGCAAGGCTGGGCTTGGTGTTCTAAATTTCAGCTCTGAATTCTCTTGGAGAAGCCACTTCTGTCTCAGCATCCTGAGGCAGCTGACGTCTTGTTTTCCAGCATCCCTTGGTAGAAGGGAGGTCTGTTTCCCATAATGAAAAGCATTGGAGGCTCCAAATGACTCCCTTGTGTAACTGACAGATGGGTGCAGAGTGAAGTTGGATTCAGGCTCTGAATAAACCTTTTTACCTTTTTTTTTTAAAAAAAAAAAAAAAAAAAAGCCCAAACTTAAAGTTCCAGCAGTTTCAAACCCAGAATAAAATGCAGATTAACCGCAAGCTTGCTCATATATATATAGCTCTGACAGCTGCAACAGAAGTGCTTTTCCTCGTAGAGTCATTCCTCTACCTCAGCCTGATTCCCTTACTGTGGGAAATTATCCGGGCACGTTTCGGTATTACCTCTGCTGGCAACTCGTGAGGTTCGTTAGCCTTTCCCTAACGGGAGTTCAGAACTGAACCAAGCCCATAGATCCCAACTCTTCAGAACCTGAAGGGGGACCAAAAAATGGAATCGCAGGCAAATGCAGACTTTTTCTGGCTCATGGTTAGCCTGAAACATAACTGGAAACAGAATCTTGCTTTCAGTCATGGAAATATTATTTATATTCAGTTTTGGGCCTGTTCTGCTGTTGCATAACTCCCCAGGTTTCAGTGGGGCTCCACCAGCTGGGAATTTGGCATGTTTTACCTCGCGCTGCGGTGTTTCTCATTTTCTCCCACACGTCTGGGAGCAATTTGAGCAGCGCAGGAGAAAATTTGGGACATATGGACTGTATTCCCAGCAGCGCTGCGGCAGTATGTGCACCTCTGAGCGCCGCTTGGCACTTGCATCTCCCCTGTCTTTAAAGTTTCCCTTGAGATTCAGTTAAAATCCAGATTGGGCCAAGGTGGCAGTGATAGCATGAGTTATTACCATGATACGTTGAGGTGGTTGCCTGGCTCTATGATAACATTGGATGGATGCACAGATAGGAAGGAGAGTGTGTGCACGGATGACACTGACCATAGCAGGTCGTGGGCTCCACCATTCCCAGTGCTAGTGACTTTTGGGGAGATTGGAACACTCCCGTGTTCACACTTCTGGCCTTATTTCCCTGCAATCCTGGATCATCTAGGACCGTCCAAGAGACCTGCTCCCATGGATTTCAACACTGCAGGAAAACAGAGATCAGGCTCTGAAAGACTTATGGTGAGAACTTTCTCAGTTTGCTGGGGATGTTTGTAGCTTCTCCTTCCCATGTCTCTAAAAACAGCCAAAATCAACACTGAGTCACTCCCGACTTGCTCTTCCCCAAAGCACAAGCACGTTCCCCACCCTACATCCATCCAGAGGCGCATTCTACGAGGAGCTGGGAGAAGGGATGCAGGCTGGATGCTGCATCCTACGTCCTCCTGGGACACAGGACATCTTCCTGTGTGGTTTCTGCAGTTGCAAGGAGCATGGTGCTTGGGACAGAGCTCCTGTGTGGGTGCTCCCATGTGCTTTGTGGAGGGGATGGAGGGAGAAGGGGGCTGTGAAGACCTGGGGTGAAGCTGATCTCGTTCGTTCCCCCTGAACTGGAGCGGGGTGTGGAGCAGGGCTGGCTGGGTGCTGTGAGCAGCTGTGGTTGAGGATCCCAGCACAGCTTTGGGAGGGCTTGCTGAGCACAACTGCAGTGTTTGCTGGCTAGTGGCCTCCACATAAATTTCCTCTAGGCCCGAGCTTAAAAGAAACCTTCGTGTGATTGAAAACACAAGGTTGTTAGCCACAGCCATGGTCTGAATGTTTTCCAAGCTCCTTTCCCCTCACTAGGGGTATATGTAGAAAAATCAGATTGGCCAATGTTACGTGACATGGAAAGAGCTGTGGCCCTGGGTTTTGCAGGGTGCCAAGGGTTGAAGGGACAGGTTGGGTGGCAGCTCCAGCCACTAGGTAGACAATTGGGCTTGGACACCTTCCTGGAGGGGCCCATAAACACCTGTGTGTGCATCTGTCCCCATGTACAGGGATGCTCTTCCTGCCCCAGCCCCATCCGAGGCGTCTCTACCATGTGGAGTCTCTGCCTGGGTGTTTCAGTCTGATTCAGTATTCGGTGGCACGTGATTGATGAGCTGTGCTCTGATTTATGAGCTGTAGGACTGGCAAAGAAAGCCAGATCAGGCACTTGGCTATTGTGCAAACAGAGATGACACATACTATCCGAAGTAGAAGCACACAGGAAAGATAAAATTACACAGATTGTTGAAATGCTCTCCACAGCTGTGTTGTTCATGTAGATGAGTAAAACCAGAATAAGGGTTGTTTGGTTTTGTGTATGAGTTAGGGTTTTTTTTTAGCTCTTTATTTATTTTCTCCTTCATTTATGCTTCATTCAGCCCAGGCAACGATGCTAGGCTGCATAGGATTCCTGCAATGTTAGATTTGAGTATTAGCATAAAACTCTTCTTTGGGTTTCTTCCAAGCCCCGATCCAACAGTGGCAGGAGCTGGTAGCTGTGGCATTGCACAGAGGCCAATGCTTGATGACACATATTGCCTCCACGAGGCACTGAAAGTCCCAGCTCTCCAAATGTGTCTGCTAGCTTGCCCGTGTGCCGTCTCTCAGCATCCCCACCTTCTAATTTTGGAAAGAAAACTGAAAGTTTGTCACGGCACCCACAAAAGGTCACTGCCCTGAGGTTTTAGTCGCTGCTGTGTCATTGACTGGCATTTGGCTGGTAATCTTCATCCTCTGTTAGTCTAGGAAGGACACAGTTAAAGCAAGTGTGGCCCAAGTGGATTAGACAGTTAGACATCAACTTAAAATTTTCCATCTGCAATTCTTTTCAGCAGAAAAGCAAGTATCGAACTAAAAGTAAATGGTGGAAAAAAATCCACTTTCCTTAGTCTGACTTTTCATGGTGATAGAAAACCAGCCCCTTCTGCTTGTTATTTCTCTTGTTTGTTGGTAAATATTTTGTGAGCTGGAGTGTATTTTATTTCTTCCATTGGAGGGAAGAGTTCAAAACGCAAAACCTTGCAGTGTGCTTTTTAAACCACATGATTTCTGAAGCATCAAAGAATTAACTCTTTGGATGCTAGCACTTCTCTCAGGCTGCCACCCCGCTGGGTATAGTGAGAGCAGCAAATATTGTAGCTAAGGGCTGCGGTGACAGTATTTTAGGCTTGTGCAATTATCTTGCCAGAGGCAAAGGATAGTCTGGGAAATCAGCCAGGAGAAACTTAGAATAAGCAGGGCAAGTGGTATAAATGTAAGAATAGGGTGGGAGGCTCAGATGTGGAAACAGTTGGCCTGGAAATGTGTTCAAACTGCATGGCAGCTTCAGAAAAGGAAGCCTGAGTGAAGGCATTTATAAATGCTAGGGCTTTGTGTAGATCTAGCCTATTTAAAAATTAAAAAAGTTGGGTGTGGGAGAGATAAACATGTTGCCCTTGGGCTGTAAAGTCACTTGGATCAACACTCGGGTACATACATCAGCAATTTCCAAGTAAAAAGGATCTGGCTTTCTTCGGGAGCGTGCACATGACCGAGCAGTAAGCCAAAGCACTATAAAGCAAATGAGGAGGGAACACACGTACCAAAGCAGCCAGGATGTTCAGTATCCTGAATGTCCCTTTATTTCGGTGTTTTGTGCTGAAATAGATTGGAAGAGGCAGATCCTCTGTCTCTAGCCAAGTGTCTTATCTTCACTGAACTTAAGTGTTATTTATTCACACATACACAGATCTAGTTCCAGCGTGGATGAGCTGATTCTCTGATGCAAATGTGTAAGTGTGCCGAACAGGAAATGACTAAAGTGAGAAAAGGTTAGGGGATAAACGAGTTTAATTCTTCTAAATGCAGGAAAGGACTTTGGAGGGAGCATGTGTCTCTGCCAAACAGGACACCAGAGGTTATATTTACTTCTGTGAAAAACACAAGGCGCACACAAAGAAAGTTCCTCTGCAAAGTCTTCTGGTGGGGAAAGTAGCCGAGGGTGAGAGTCCAAGGGAATAGAAAAGAGAAGAAAACAAACTCATGGAATCCGTACATTCCAGACATAACATCCTCAAAAGGAAAAAAAAAAAGTGCTATTTAAAAAAAAAGGGGAGGAGAAAGAAAAAAAAAAAGCTATTTGGTGAAATAAGGCCTTATGTGTTTCTCCAAAACCACTGAACTCCTTCAATACCACTCCTGACTCATGCCAAGTATGTTGAGGTAACCACATTGACTGTTTGAAAACAAGCCTTCTCCTATAAGAACTGTGCATTGCTGATGCTTTGTGCCTGCTCAAACCCAGCGTTACCAGGTGTGTCCTGCTCTTCTCCTCGTCCCTCCCTGGCTGAAGAGGGCCTCTTCAGAGCAGAGCTGAGGATGGGCATGAGAACATTCTGCACCTTGGGATATCTCCCAGATCAGGCAAGGTATCTGTTGACAGGTTGAGTTTATATACTTAGCACTCCACCCAGTGTGGTCTCTTGGCTCTGCATCCCACTGCTTAAATTCCTCCCAAGCGTGGATGTCAAGCTGACCTTGACACAATGCAGGAGGATTCCTGTTCCCACCATGGTCACTTTTCCTGCCAGCCTCTTTCTCCCATTAAAACGTTCACTGAACAAGTGTCTGACAGTCACAACTCCACGCTCCAAGCCAGAAGCTGAGAAGTTGCTGCTAACTCTCACATCAGCAGGTATCCAAGATATTGATGGCAAGTTTTGTAGATCCAGTGTTGCCTGTGTCTGCCTAACCCTCTGCTGTCTCTCTGCCTGCCACCGTGATCTGTTTTCTCTGCTGTTACTCACACCCGTGATCCAGTTATTGGCATCAGACCCTAACTTGCCTGCCGGTGCCCTGGAGTGTCAGAGGTCCACAGCCCTCTCCTCAGTTGCTGCAGTTTAGAGGCAGGGCTGGCAGGAGGTGCTACTCTTCTATACCCACCAGGCTAACGAAGCCAACTCGCACAGCCTTGATAGGGATTTGGGAGTCAAAAAAAATGAGCATTTTTGTCTTACTATTCCACTTCCTTTGCAAGAATGTCAGGTGAGATGTAGGAAAAGCGTAAATCATTCCAGGAAGAGTCTCCATCCCTGTGGCTTAAGCAAGATGCAAATGGGAAACAAGAGAGAAATAGAGAAGAAACAGCTATTGTACTATTCCTTAAGCCTCTTGGAAGCTGTATTTGTTACTCTGGGTTGGCTCTAAGGTTAGGTCTTATGTTTTCTCCCTGAAAAGAAAAAATGGCTACAGCGAGATTTTTATGAAGTGCCTGTTTTAAGGTAGCACAGGAGATGAAACAACTTCCATCTCCTTGGAGCTTTAGCAGAGGTGAAGAGGTCTGTGAATCTGAGGGCTGTGAGATTGACCAGCCTTTAAAGCAATAGAAAAGAAACAATTTTATCCTAAATGACTCACAAAACAGGAGGGCTCTGTTTGTTCATGCTCTACAACCAATTCAAGTTTAAAACTAGAAATACCATAGCCTGGAACATTGGTTTCAGATGGTAAAGAGATTCTTTTCCCATCCCTCTTCCTATAGTCGAGCTGCACAGCTGATGTCTAATGTAGGTTAAAAATCTCCTTTTGGCTGTGCAGACGATGCAAGATAAATGTCTAACATCTCTGCTATTTCCTTTGCTTCTGTCTCCAGCTCTTTTCTTTCATTCTTCAGAGGACAGCTCACTTCCTTCAACAGTTGTCTATTATATACAATACATACCACATAAAAGAATATTTAAGCATTCAAGATGTTCCGTAGCTGTCCATGATGATTTTGTTTGTGTGCCTCTGACAAGCTGCATTAGCTTTTCCTCGCTTGTTTGCATTTTCCACAGCTTGCACGTGGTGGCTGGTTGTGCATATGGAAAGACTTGGGGATGACTGAAGGGAACTGTCACTTCCTTCACCTTGTGTATGTAGGAGGAATGGGTGGAAAAATAGTAAAGACAACACTGAACAGCATCATCTGTTTATGATACATAGTGAGTCTCTGTGTTTTGATTCATATTACATATTTGCCTGGTCATAGGAAGTGGGTCATCAAAACTTTCTAAATACCCATCAGTTGAGTAAAGCAGATTGCCATTGATGATGCCAGATCATCTGTTTCTCCTGGGAATAAATGAAGATAAAAATGCCAGTGCTCCTCTTATATCTTGTGCTAAATGATCTTGATCTGTTGACTGCAAAGAGCTCTCCAGAGCAGCTGTGGTCAGTGGCAGCAGCAGGTGAGGTTGGGTTTGGGAGTTCAGTGCTCTTGGGGAGTTCTGGAAGGTAATTTGTCTGCCTAACCCCTGAACTCTTTGCAGGCATTACTGAGACACAGACGGTTGTCTCTTAGCATAGATACAAGGACAGGAGGAAAGTGAATAAAAACATTGAACTCCTTCATACAAACCTGTGAGGTACAGTGAAAGAATAAACCTGGTATCTTTTCCAGCAGCTAGTTAAGGGTAAGTTGACTTTTTCATCTAGATAAAGCCAAAATAATCTAGTGGACTTGGAACAGACAAACTGGGTGGGTAATTTCTGTGCTCCAGACCAAGGCAGTGCTGTACCCATTCAGATCTGGCTTTCTCTTGCTTTAGGGAAACCTCAAGAGCTGCATGTCTGCATTGGCCCAGATTCTTCTTCTCTACTCAGGATCTCTACTTCTTATTCACATCTTTACCCTCATTTAATGCATTGAGTAGCAAGGAATGAAGTGCGCATATGAATATTAGAATGTCAAAAGCTGTTCTGATTTCAGAGTTTTCCAGGAACATTTTCGGTTTTAATTTAGAAATACTGTAAAGGCTTTCTCTCGTTATTGCATACCTTATCTAAGCAGAAGCCTCCATGTGAGGAACCCTGCATACAATCTGCAATGCAATGTTTTTAACCTAGGTTTCTGAAGCAGCATGACTTGACGTTCACTTTGTGTGTCAGGCTTCATCCTGCTGTCCTAATCCCTTTGGTTGGCTGCAGCTGCACTGGACACAGATGTGGTAGCTCATCATCTTCCTGAGCGTTTCAGAAAAGCAGCAGCTGAGATAGAGGGAAGTCTGAGAAAGTGCCGTGTCTTCCAAGAAGACTGGAGATAACAGAGAAGCTCCACGTCACTGTGGGAGCTTATCTGACCTAAGATTCCAGAGGAGCCACCATCAAGGTGCAAGGCTATAGAAAGCTGCCCTTGATTTGTTCCAGAGCAGGTTTTGCCATGTGCTCTGGGTGACCCTGCATGTGCAGGGGGTTGGACTAGATGATCCCTAAAGCTCCCTTCCAACTTTAAGGATTCTGTAATTCTAGAGCTCATGGAAGAGCTTGCCATTTTCTGAAAGAAGTTTGCTTTCTTGGGTAGCCAGTGCTTGAATTTTAGTTGTCTTTTGCAAATGTTACATTTCTTCTACTTGGGAAGGCTGATTTGGGGAGAAAATTGGAGGAGGACAGGCTGAGAGATACAAGCTGATTGGTCAGTGAGCTTTCCTGTTCTCTGCATTGCTGGGATTTGGATGGATTGCTCTGTAGCAATGGATGACTTTTTATTGTGGTAATTTATTAGGATACTATAGTTTTTTTCAGTGGGGGGGCAGTACCTCTAACTGCTAGTTCATAGGTCCTTGGAGATCTACATAAGCTGGAAGAAAAGACCAGATTGCAAGAGGAAAAAAAAGTGAAAAGGTCACAGGCATCCTTTATGTATAATAGAGTTACATTTCAATTACAATACAAATGATTTATTTACTACAGAGTAATTTGTACTGATAATAAAATCACATTTCCTCTTGGAACAACCCATTGCTGTTTGCAGATCAAAACTGTTCATTCATGAAGCTCCACATGCAGCCCCATGTCCCTGTGACTTGGGGGTGAGTCTCATCACCAGGTGCCAAACACAATCAGCACAAATTCTTCTCTTCATCACACTGGTATCAGCCTCATCCAGCAGAGAACTTGGCTTCTAGACCTTGTGTCGTGTTTAAGAGAAATATTATTGACTCAGTTTGACTCAGTTTATTTCAAAATTATTGTTTATAGCCAGCAAATTTTGAATCAAAACAAGCAGACGTTCTTATTCTCCTTGCTAAATAAGCCGTGGAAAAGGTTTCAGTTTGCAGACTTTCTTTTTGTCCCCCAAGATTACTATGTTTCATGTGTTTTACTTCATCCCAAGATCATGCTATTGTTCTCTTTAAAGTTTCCTAGGCCGTTAATCTTTCTTTATTGTTTCCAGTTGGCCCTGGGATAGGTCAGCTGGAAATTGCATTGCCAGAGAGTGCTCTGCTCTTGACTGTGCTCGAACGCGTGCACACAAGAAGTGTCTTCATTCAGGATGTATAACCAAGAAAACCAACCAACACAGTCTCCACGTTATTAAATTCTTTATCTTCTTACTGCTTGCAGAATTTACTGAGCATCGACCACTCTCTTCAACAACAGTTTGTGTTCTGTTATTTTACGAAAAGTAACTCTTTGCCCATCTTATTTCCCTGCAGCTCTTTATTTTTTCCTTCTTTTTTTCCCCCTCATGTCTTTTAACTATCCACTAGGGTCCACTCTATTGGATATGACAGCTCTAAATGTGTATTTTGGGCTTGGTGACACACAGCTAACGCTGCAGCCACAAAGGAACAGTTATGGCAACGCGGCCCCGTGAGCTGCTCTGGTGTTGCAGATCCATCAGTCTTTCCATTGTGACTCCTCCCCGCTCCCGAAGGATTTATAGACGTGTTTTTGAGAGGGCTCCAGTAACTAAAATAAAGATGCATTTGTCTCCGCTGAAATGTTGTGGCCACAGTATGTGGCTATTTGGAGAAGACGAAAAAAAAAACAACACCAAAAAACCCAAAACGTGAAGCTTTAGGAAGCTCATATGCTGTAACAGCTCCAGTGGTGGATTTTCAAAGCTTTGTGCATTTGTCTTAAAGTGAGTTGCTTTTAACCATTTTTATTATTTAAAGCTGCACTTGCTGTTTGATTTCAAGTACACATCAATCCTCTTAAAAGACAGCCCCCACTTAGCCTCTAGTGCTGTGTCCTAACTTCACAGCTTGGTTCAGAGCACCGGTGTTGGACTGGCTCTTTTGTGGTTTACAGATCATTTGTAACTCGTTGTGACAAGCGGAAAGAACCTCTAGTGATAAAGCCATGCTTATGAACATTGGACTGGACTTGATCCTGTACCAGAAACTGGTTACAGAGCGGTGCCAGTCAGTTGTCACTGAGCCATACAGCCATTTCTCAGCAGCCCAGGGGCTTTTGCTAGTAGTCCTCGTTGAAAGCTATCCCAAGTGTGTGGGCTCATGCAATGCCATCCACGGAAGCCTGGGTGTCAGTGACTCCCATCCTTCTCCTTATCTGCAGGAATCCCATGGCATGAGCCCCTCTCACTACAGACAGCTTGAGGTGCTGAGCAGGGAGCTACTGGACTTTGTGGAACATCTCAAATCTGTTCTCTTTCAACCCTTTCTCTGTATGGCACAATAGGTAGGTGCAGATTTTGCTGCTTGCCCACTGCATTTGTGCTCCTCTCCCTACCTCAGAGAAGGCCAAGAGAAGGTTCTGCTGTTGCTTTACCCTTAACCTACGGCTTCTCTGGACAGATGAAGTAGGTAGTCTACTAGACTGCAGTGACTCAAAATACGGAGTTTAGCTTAAGTTTTTCTCTAGCTGCTGCTTCCCCTGACCATAATGCTGCTGTTTGCTGCCCAAAGGTACCACCCTAGTTGTGCTAGTACAATTGCTTGACCATCTAGTGCACAAGGTTTGTGATGAAAAAGTCTTCATTCTTGTTTGAGCTCTTTCCTCCTTTCCCTCCCTTTCCATCTTTTTTTGTTAGCTTGTTTTGGGACTCGCTGGCCATGGGATGTCCATAAGGAAGAGAAAGGAGGTGAGACTAGTATTGAGAACCTCTGCTGAATGCTGTGTTAGAGACTTGGAGATGTAGCTCACTGGAATTCCAGGGTCTTAGCCAACCTGCATAGGTGGGACGTTGATCATAATGTTACAGAGAAGAAAACTGGGCAGACTTGCATTGACAGAACTTGCCTGGATTGTCCACATTCAAGTGGTGATAGAAGCCACAGACAGTGACTGAACAGTGACTGTATCCAAAAGAAGAAGGAAAACCTACAGTGTTATCATCTCTGTTCATGGCCTTTCATAAAGCTGGTACAGTCATAAGAATAATGAAGAATTTCACTCTAGTCCTGACAGCAGAAACCCCTTGTATTTGAAGGGGCATAAAAGTACACTTAGGAAAGCAGCCCACATCTGCTCTGCTCTTTACAAACTATTTCCACTGCAAATTTGATTTATGATCTATGCAAAAAATCTCATCTAAATTCTAATCTAGCATCTGACCATGTAGTGCTTGTCTGCAGCTCTTTCTAGGAAGGATCTGTCTCATTTAGTCTCCAACAATCTTTCATTGTTAGCAAAGTACTCAAGTCATCTGGATTTCAGCTGTTGCTCTGTTTTCTTTTTTTCTCTCTAGATTATTTGAGACATAGTTATCTTCAGAAAAACAGAGTGTATTGGATGTACAGAAAGTCTATTGTTTTGTTGATCAAAAAGAAACTGCCTTCATGTGAAACAAAACATGGCCTAGGACAAATGTGAATCTGGAACACCCTGGTGTTTTCAGACTTGCTTCTGATCTTCTGGAGCAGATATGATAAATTAGCAGCTGATAAGCGTGGAATAGCTCAATACTGTGTTTTGAAGCAGAGTAATAAAAATTTTGAAAAATAACTTTAATTGCGAAAAACAAGGGTATAGATATCTTATAATTGGTTGTTTCTTTCCTGTCTGAATGTGTGGTACACTTCTGTAACTGCCTCTTTTGTGCTTACAGATCAAAAGAAAGGCCTAGGGAAAAACAGATCAGATAAGGAGCATCACTGTTTATATGGAGTAACTTCGTTAAATAACTGGGAAGAAGAAGCTCCTTTGCTGTAGTCCTGACAAAGCTGTTTTCCCTAGATTGACAAAAGAGAAGTTAAAAATAGAGTGCAAATAAGTGTTTTGTCTTTTTAGTGCTTTTATCCACTGATTTGAGTGCTCTATACTCTTGGAGAAAGGCTTCATGATTCTGTCTAAGGAAAAGTCTGTTCTGTTTGTGACAGCTTTATTATTTTTGTGAGTTCTATTCTTGCTTGTCCCAAGGTTGAAGCTTATAGTACCTATGAGACCTTAGAGCTAATGTGTTTAGGATCATGGAACAGCATCCCCTAGGCTCCAACTAAAAGTAGTAGGACTGTGGTAAGGTAAAAGAAGTGTGGCGTGTGGTCTGGGGGAGTTACTTGGTCTTTAGACTAAGGTTGGAGGCCTGGTTCAGTCTTTCTTGAAGACAACCTCTGAGAAGCAGATATTGCATCTAAAGGGAAAGGTCCTAAAAACAGAGCATGGAGTAAAGGAGAAAAATCTTTGTTGTGTGCAGTGATGAAGTTTGCATATAAAAGGTACAAAATGGAGCTGTATATGAATTTTATGAGCATTAGGAGGTCCATTGGGGAGCTCTTGGCTCCCTGTCTTCTGGTGTGCTGCTGCTCTCAAGTGGAGTAGGTTCCCTCTTGAGGCCCTCTCTATTTTATTAATGGAATTCAGAATGAATTCTGCAAAAAAAAAGCTACAGCCAAGAGAATATAGCTGCTCAAAGTGTTTTCCTGGAATGTCCCTAAAAAAAAGCCAATTCTCTAGAGGGAAATACTTCATTGTCCTGTTGCTCAAAAATGGTCAGATTTCAGGCCATTCTGAAAACTCATAGTTGTAATAAAACTTTTTTTTCTTTTTTTTT
>JAVCKT010004052.1:0-49090 GCA_032273925.1 Rhynchotus rufescens
GAGCAGGCAGCTCGCGAAGCCCTTGGGACCATTTGCTTCCTGGGAAGCAGTTGACCATAGGAAACCTCCCAAGTTGTCTGCAGAGGAAACAAAGCTCCAAGAACAGTATCCCAACGTTTTCTGAACCGCCTGTCCCTCTCTAGTTGCAAGTTCCTACTGCAAAGCCTGTTTTGTTCGGTAAATGTGCCAACTTTACAGTAGTTCTAAAAGCAGTTTATTCCAGAACATTTTTATTGGAAAAATAAACTTGAAACAGAAACCATAAAATACTATAGATTGGATCTTTTGAATGTATCGCACATTGCTTAGGTGAAATTAGATTTCTTAGACCTTGAAGATTGTCCTGTCCCATTGTATAAAGCCAGAGAGGCTTGAATAATGGTGTGCTTATAGACAACTGATCAAAAATGTGGGACGAAATCACTATGTATATCACTAATGACATTGTGGATGCAATATTCCCATTCAAAATGGCATCTATAATCTTAGGCAAATTGAGGGACTATGCTGGAAACCCAGCTTAGGCACAGAGCTTCTTAGCTGTATTGGAGTAAACTGAAAGCTGAAGCTTTTTGACTGAATTCTGCTGTAGGTCAACATAACTCTTATTCACAGCGACTTTGCAACATTTTTTACAGCAATATGCTTTTATATATTTATTTTTCTTTTTTCATCTGGATCTGGGTGATTAAATCTGCTCCTTAGTGCTTAGTGCAACCTAAAGTCAGCCACCTGGGAGGCCTGGCTGCAAAGATGGGGGGGGCCTTCAACAGGGGATGTGCAAAGCTCCACGGGTTGAGAGTGGATCTTTATTAAATCCTATTTTAGAGGTGTCTACAAATGCACTGTTGTTTGCTGCCTCTCATAAAGAGCCGGGTTGTTGGCTTCCTCTGAAAGATGCAGAGCCTCTGCGAACAAATGCTTGAAGTGTCTTGTAGGATGTGTCATCAACTTGCTTTATCCTGCAGCAAGGAAGGCTGTAGAAATCCCTTGATGTGTTAAAGTAATTAGTCCCTGTCTTTTGGTACAATTTCCTTTGCTTCCTAAGTGAAATACTGAGTACTTTAGTCATGAGGGCTCTTTGTACTGGAAAAAAAAAAAAAGCAAATTTAGCGATGTGACCATTAAATGGGTTGGTAATGTCAATGCAAGTCAAAATTGTATGTTGTTGGTATATGAAAAGACTGTCCTTAACATCACAATACTAATGTTTCACTTGCTGGTGGGACTGTTGAGTAAAAGCTCTTTTAATTCTTCTTAATATTTTTATTGCTGTGATTGGAGTTGAGTTGTTTCTCAGGCTTGTGCAAGACAAGTGCATCCTTTCCTCTGTATAGATTTGCCCTTTCAGAGTCACAACCTATAATATACTTGTAAAAATCAGATGTGCTTTAATGATTTTATTGTGCACATGAAGGTTATGCGTTATTGACGTGATTATGGGGCTAATTTAATAACACTTATATGCATTAATATAGTGCTTTCCAACTAGGAGCTGTAAAAGGTAATTCTGCTCTCCTTACCTTTTGTTTAGATTATTAAGAAATATTTTTTAGTGGCAGGAGAGGGAATTCTATTTTTGCGTAATCCAGTGGCCTCTTACGGCTCTCCTTATTGAAACCCCATCCGTCAGGTTTGGGATGAGATGGGAGCAGTGGGTCGTGCTGGCTGTTGGGTGAGCCCGATGGTGCGGATCCCACCGCGGAGCTGTGTGGCACTTGGGAATACTCCAGGTCAGATATTTCCGATGGACTTGAAGGTGAGAACAAGTAAGTACCTCAGGGGTCTTGTATGAACACATTCCTGGCTCTTCCAGGCCATCCTGGAGGTATTTTAATACCCCTGGCAGTGTGGAGAGATGGGAAGAGCTGAACGACCTCCCTGGTAGGAGCAGCTCCCGCTCTGTGCGGTCCAGGCACGAGGCCACCGGAGCTCACGTCCCACCCAGTGGGACCGAGGACTTGGCCTGGGCTGCAGCAAGTTCCCCACATTTTGTTTGCTTTGAGATATCTCCACTGGAGAAGGATCTTCCATGATATATCAGGAGAATTAACCAGAGGAAGCTTCTATGTAATGTGAGAGATGGGCTCATTAATTGCTTAAAAATTAGGTAGTCTCCATGTGAGTAATCGCTTGTTAGCTGGCTGGCCTTCCTCAGTCAGAGAAGGAGCTCATTAGCAGAATACACACAGATGGTTCCCTGCTCCGAGGTATTTAAAATACACAGGCAGAGAGCTCTATTAATAAGGCAAACCTGTCCGGAGTCTCCATGACCAAGTAAGCTGCGAGCAGCAGAGGGAACAGTGCAATTTGGTAAATATCATTAGGTAAAGGCATTTTCATGAATTTATTTAGTTTTCACATTTCTCTGCAGATAACAGATTATGATAAATACATTAATTTGGTGCTTCTGGAAAAATGATATTGCAAGAGCAGTCTTACAATAACTATTTCATTTATTCAGTAACTCGTTTACCCATATAATTGCCTAGAGGGAGAGATTTATTCAGAGATTAATACAGTAATGTTTATTTGGAATACATATGTAGATTTCCAGCTTTTCCTGCTTTCTCACATGATGTTTTTCTATATGCACTTTGTTAGTGGTTAATACAGAATACGACTCTTTCGCTGCTGAATGAGCTGGCTTGCTTCTACCAGTGCCAATGGATGACAAAAGAAGAAATCCTCTACCAGGAAAGAGGGGAAAATGCTGAGTCTGTAGCCCAGAGCAGTGAGAGAAAGATTGAAAGATTTATTTTATTTTATTTTATTTTATTCTTTTATTCAGGAAACGCAGGGCTGAGCCTGAACCCCCTTGTGTTGGTGCTCACAGATCGGCCAGCCCAACTCTGTAGAGGGGAGATGCCCCCCTAGCTCTCCTGGGTTCAAGGCTGTAGGTGTAAAATGCAGCAAGGAAAATCATGACTTAATTTTCCAGTGACAATCTTGCCTTGCGCTGCTTGTCCCGTGAGTCTCATTTAATGGACCAGAGGGGCAACGGCTCCATCGTTCCTCTAGGCAGGCCCTTCTGGCCAGTGTTTGAACCCCTCTTACAAGTTCTGGTCGTCACTGCTGCACTTGGCCTACGTGGGCAGTGAGGCTCCTTTCCCTGGGAATTCATCAGCAAATCCGCTTTTCCGGTTAAGAGACATTTTCCTTTAAAACGGGCTGTGGAAAAAATCAGCCTCCCTCAAATAATCATTCTTCTCAAACCCGTGAGAATTCTGGTCTCCTGTATTTCCTTTTACCATTGGCACTTGGGCATCTTTGGCATGAGTTATAGTAAGTCCTTTCTAATGAAAGCACCATAATATTTCGCTTGTTGCTTCTTCCCTGTGAACTAAGTACATTTAACACCTTCCTTGGGGCTTAAAATAGAGCCACCGTTTACACTGTTTTCGTACGTGTTTTCTCCTAAGTTCCAAACAAAGCAGTTTGTGGTATTTTCAGCGTATGTGTATTTGATTTGCTTTGTTTCCATCTATTTTTTTCCTCTTATGATAGATTTGATGTGAGTATATGCCGCTGTTGAGAACAAGAAAGCATCATCAAAGTTGTGTTTTATCATGGTTGGCCTTTGCCTTGCTGCATATGCACATATTACAGTGGCATTTTGCTAGAGCTCTTTGAGCTATCATTTATGTACAGTATCTTTTAAAACATTAGCCCAAACTAGATAATTTTCACCAGAACAGATATAATCTATGAAGAATTTTTTAGCAGTTACCACAAATACTGCTTTTGTAACGCCTGCTTGAGTGATAAACGAGTGTTTTGTATCTTGGTTCTTACTTCTAGCTGTTAAATTGAGTGCAGTTTACTTATCCAAAGTTTCTCTTTGCATTCAAATTCAGTCCTTGGATGTGTGAATGGTTTCCTGAGCAAATTCACTGGAAGGAGCAAAACTAGCATGAAACGAGGTTTATTTTGTGAAGCTCAAATACTGAATTAAAATGAGGAAACAATGGAATATATTTTTTTTACAATGTGAAATTGGGATTGGGTGCATTTCCAAGGCCACATAAGGATGACTGGAAGTAGAAATGCAACTTAGTGAGGTCCATCTTGAGATGAGAGGACAGGGAGGATGCTGTGCAGGGGGAACTGGGGAAACTCTGTGCAGGAAACTGTGTTAAGCCTAAGACTGTAGAAGAAATAATTCTTCAAGATGTTTAGCATCTTGTGGATTTGGCTTGATGGAGGAGCTGGGGGGTTTTGGGTTTTGCAAGGACAGAAAATCATGAAGTGACTTGATTTCCAAGGAAATGAAGGTTTTCTCAGCAGTGGCATTGCATAAGCTGTTCAGAGGTGATGACATCGTGTGTGCTCCTGAAAGTGAGAAGGATTTTAAAGTGAGGATGTTGAGTAGGAACACCAGTGCTTTAAGCTAGCTTAAAGTGCCAGGATAATTTGATAGGGTTTGCTGGTAACCCTGGGCTGTGTTGTGTTTTTCCCCCCATCCCTGCTGTAAAGCTGTTGAAGATGATGGAGCTAAACTAGGAATTAACAAACATGACTGTGCAGCAATGGGAATGTTTCTCCCGTCTGTGTGCCAAGCTCCTGCTTGTTTGGTGTGATTTTTGCAAAACATCCATTGATTTCAGTTATTCAGAAGCTAATTATGTTGTAACCCAAAGGATGAAGCGGCAAAGCCTGCTTATTTAGGCTGTAACAACACGGTTCTTATTATGGTGCCCAGTGGTGATGGCACTTGCTGCAAGGAACCTCCCGTTGACCCTGCGTGCGAGCTGGTTGCAGAGCAGCTCCCTGCGCACGTATCCTGCTTCCAGACCCAATACTGGCCATGCAAATGGATGACACTTATCATTTGGGTAATGAGGACCTAATGGATATTTGTACTCTGTAAATCTGAAGCATTTTAAAGGCGAAATTTCCCTGCCAGTGTAATTTGATGTGTGCTGCAAATTGCTGAGGTGGGAAATGCAGGCTGGAGGAAACGAAGTTATCAGCAAAACTATGTTCTTACAGTTCCCTCTCCTGCTTTCTACCTCAGGCAGCGCAGCAAATAAGTGGAGAGAGAAGCACAAATGTTCGCAGTAAATTCCTGGGAAGAATCTTTGCCTTTTTTAGATAGTATCACAATGAAAATTGCGTTGGTGTAGATTTTGTAGGGACCTAGCTCTTCATTAACATCAAAGAGAAGCCTCTCGGTGTGGTAGATATTGCAGAAAAAAAATACCCTAAAATGAAGCCCGGGCTGTAGTTTGACTAAACAATCAGCAAATAGTTCAGCACTGACAGAGTTGCAGCCTGCTGAGCAGAGATCTTCAGTGTATCCACTTGAGAAGGCCCTTTAATGTTGATCCGTTTGGATACCACAGCATTGTTTCCAAATACATAATTTGAATTTTAAGTGAAATTTTTTAGCTCACAAGAGAAAAGTAATGCATCATTATTCTAAGGACAGATCCTTTGGGGGGAGCCTCCACTCGCAATTCCTCCAGCAACTTTGTTTCTCAGAGTGAATCAATACATTTCTCAACAACAATTATCCTTGGAAAGCCTCTCAATTAGATATGATATAAAGAAGTGAAGTTGTGGTGGTTTCCAGCTGGGCTTTCTGCCTGTGAAACCACCTTACAGCTGGAAAACTAAATGAAATTGTAAAACAGGGTTCAACTCTATCAATAAGGAGCTATCTGCTCTCATGTAGATGCAGTCACAGAATTGCCTCTGAATTGGATGCGTTGACATCATTTAAGCCTTAAGCTCTCTTAGGCTGGAACTATCTCCATATTTGATTGGGGTGCTCTGCTACTTCAGCTGTGCAGAAAAGCAGTAGCACTTTTGTAGTGCTCATTAGAGGGTCACAGCCTGTCCCAAAGCCTGTGTTGGAGGTTATAACGACAGTGATAAAATATTAATCATTCAGAACATGAATTTAGGTTGGTTTTAGACACTGTAGTCTCTTTGTAAAAAGGACAGAAATGCTGCAATTCCAAGCAGGATTTTTTTGTTTTTGAGAAATAGAATTACTTTAATTACTGATATTCTTTGTGATGAACTTTTAATGCACTTGTGGTGATTGGAGGGGTTAAGAGTGCACTGTGAAGGCAGCTTGCTGGGTGATTCTCCAGCTGTGAGTGCTGGAGAGTGATAGCGGGCTAGTCTGATGGAGGCCACAAATTAACCTTGCTGCTTTGGCATTTGGTTTCCAACCTCTCCCCATACCAACCATGGTGCATCCAGCCACGCTTCTAACCAGGAAAAGAAGATGGATAAGAGACAAACGTGTGGGTACGTGATGGAGCCGACTTAAAAATGTCAAAGTTGAGTTCTCTCATGGCATGCTCCACTGGAGAGGGGAAAAAAAAGCAGGAATGAGAGAATCCCTTGTGCAGGGATCACAGAGTGTCGACCAAGCACTTGAGAGCTCCTTCAAGGGCTCGGTGGCCTCCCTGACCTGCTGCAAGGCCCCGAGCAGCTGCTCCACACTGTTTGCTCCGAGGGGATTGAGGATTTGCTGCTGATTTCTGAGCACTCTAGCAGTTATTTGCCCTGCGTAACAGTAGCCATGTGATTATGCATTGTCTAATTTTAACTTAATCTAGTGTACCTCGTAGATTTTTTTTCGTTTATAGAATAATAGCAGAGAAATTTGAAAAAATCTCAGTTTTTCTCTTACTGAAGCTTGTGCTAGAGCTCTGACTAACATCAAGAGAGAAGAACCAACAAACTTTCCAAAAGCCTAACACGGGTGCTGCGTTTGATTATTTAAAAGCAGTGTTATGATTACTTTGTTTTGGTAAGATCTTAATACCTCCTAATAAGATTAAGTGTGAATAGAAAGCAAACCTTCATATACTGCTGTGATTTCCATGTATTTTAGCTAATAGCTACCTAATTAGAAATATGAAAGTAATTCTCTTTTCTGTAAACAAACAGGCTTCAAGAAGGAGTATAGAATTTTACTATTTAACATTCTGCAGCGCTGACAAAGAAAGCTCTTTTCCTAAAAGAAAGCTCTATTCCTAAATATGGGCAGGGGGCTGGAAAGCGCCCGGATTCCTTCAGTGCTTGCAGGCGATGTTCGGAGCAGTTCCTTTCCTTGGGCTCCGGGTCCAGGGGGGATGCCCGGCTTGCACGCCTTGCTGCCTGCGTGTAGGCTGCAGGGGCAACCAGGGCAAAAACTGCCCACAAATTAAAAGAAGGTCAAATACCTGCGGGATCCAGGATAGTGCAGAATCCCAACCTGCCTTTATAAATAATTTTGTTTGCTTCCCTGCCTCAGGCCCTCAGCAAACACAAAGCAGGGGCAAAATGCAATTAAAAATGCACAGAATCCCTGTAAGTCTAAAATAGCTGAAGAGGACTCCGGGTAATACTGCTGTCAGCCCAGTTGCAGTCGTGCCTCTGTGAAGCATTAAATCTTAAAAGCAGAGCCTTTGCGTTGGCGTGGCCCTGCTGGGCTTTGCTCTCTGTCATCTCTGACTTGCCTCGGAGCAGGTCTGGGCTCCCAGAGTTGGAATTGGAGATTGTGAGTTCCCGAGTCTCCGTGGCCCTCCTTTGTGAGGGGTCACTTTGCTCCGGGGCCCGGGGCTGGCGCCAGGCGAGAGCAAAGGTCCCGGCTCTGCTCGTGCCGGAGCCCGGGGACCGCTCTCGAGGTGGAGACGCTTTGCGGGAGCAAAGCAGGAGCGAGCAGCGGCCCTTCGCCTCGGGCGACTCTCCCGCAGTTTTGAAGATGCTGGGAGGTCATTTGAGTGACTTGCACAGCGCTGCAGTACTTGGGCACTTGCTGACTTTTATTCTACATCCGCTGTTCAAGGCCGAAAGCAAAAACAGGGTATAATTATTAAAAATTCTTATATTACATAAAAATATAAGTGTATATTATGTTTATATATAATATATACAAATGTAAATATTATAAATATATAAAATATTATATATTAATATATCTTTTTTTTTCTGTGAGGCTAGTTTGTTTCAGTGTTTCTTAATGCTTTTCTGCTCTTAGTTCACTGACTCCAAAGTGAAAGAAAGAAAGACCTAACATATTATGAAATAATACTTTAAGCAGTGAGGAGAGAAAAAAAAGCATAAAACCCGGAATTCAACAGGGAAGTAATTCTTTAAAAAATATATATTTATTAATTTTTAATGACCCGAAGTCTTCCTTAAGCAAGAGTCACTTGGAAGTAGTTTTCTCCATGGGATGGGTGGACTCCATGAGCAGTTTAACTCCAAAAGCATTAAAAAGAACAACCACAAAAAAAGAAATCCTGGAAGCCAGTGACTGCAGCGTGTGACCCTGGTGTGCTTCAGTGGGGATGTGAGTCAGTCGTGCTCCCGAGGGAAAGAGGAATGTGATATTAAAAACGTCAATATTTCACTTTCTGAAAGGGCTGTCTTGGTGGTGTTGAGATAATCCATATGTCTGAATCAACTCGTGGTGCTTGAGTGGGAGGAAGCTAACACAGTAACTAGCTGAGGAGGAGGAGCAGTTAGTCAAAATAAGTGCTTTTCTCCCCGAGGATTTTTGGGTTCTGCAAATATTTAACAGATGAAATAGCGAGAGCAGCTGTCCCGAAGGAACTATCAGAAGGGCACTTGACGTCGCGGATCGTGGAGATTGCTGAGTGTTTTGTCTGCCAAGGGCCCGCAGGGGTGACGCTGCGGGTGACGCTGCGGGTGACGCTGCGGGTGACAGGTACGCCGAGGGTCCCTGCTACCTGTTCTTCCTTCTGCAGCCACCCGGAGGTCCGAGTCCCCCGAGAGCCTCCCTCGTGAGCGGCCTCCGAGTTAATAATTTAACCGATGACGAGGGCATGTTGGCAGGTTGTGTAGTACCTGTCAGGTCTAACTGCCTGTAAATTTAATTAGTGTGCAAAAAAACAGCTTCGGACTATACCAAAACTTAATTAGTCAGCAGCTTACGATTGTTAGCATGTTCTCCAGGGTAATATATCCCCCCAAATGAGAAGGCTGTGATAAAATAATTAAAAGCATAAGATCCCGATGGCGTGTTTTCTTTGGCGCTCATCTCTGGTATGTGCAGGCTGAGGTGGAGGAACAAGAACAGGAGAATCTTGGAGTTGGATCCGATGGTGGATGCGTTCCTGATGGTGGATGCGTTGCCTTGGTCATGGGAGGTGGTAGTGACGTGCAGCTCTTCAGGGGCCTTCTGTCCTGCATGCAGAAGCGAGCGTGTCCGATCACCATGTACCCGCTGGGCTATGTGCCCTTGGCCATGGGGTGTCTTTCTATGGACAGGGAAACCTCTCAAATAAGTTGGAAGGAGAGCCTGGGAATGAAGTGTGGTGTGATCCCTGCTTGTGGTGGTGGGTCAGGGCAGGCCCCAGTCACAGGGGGGTTTCTTGCTGTCCGGCTCTGCGTGGGCCTCTCTGTGTTGTTGTCACGGAACCTCCCTCCTTATCCTGGTGGGAGATGCGTGTGGGTCGGGGGCACCACGGAAGTGTCTGGGCCTAAGATGTGACAGCAAAACCCAAGAGCAGCTGGTAAGAGAGAAGCCATGGGCCGTGCAGAGAGTGGGATTACTACGACTGCAGTAACATGTGCAGGCAGTTCTCCTAATTCACAGGCACTTGCAAATCCCACTGTTTAAGTTGTATCGGGGCGGGGGGAACAACTCTTGGAAGCAACAGAAAATAGAAAACTAAAAGGAACATTTTCGAGTTTTTCCAGGAGCATCAGCTTCATGATCAGGTTGTGCTGTGGTGACCTGTCCCTGTTGGAGGGAAGCACTTCAGGTGGCAGAGTTGCTTCTGGATCACTGGAATGAATGACTTTGCAGCAAAGGAGGATGAGAGGAGAAGGAGAGCTATTTTGGTGCCTCTGTCTGTGGTTCTGCCACGTAGCGCTTCCGTGGAGAGATGTGTGACTAGTACCCCCTGTTACTAAGGAGCTCTCTGGTGGGGTGGCTCCGTGTAATAGTGACTCAGTGTACGTTGCTTGGAAGGCGGGAATGGGATGTAGTAACACGGAGCGCGCCCCGTCTGTCGCAGCCCGGGGGTGCGCGCGCTCATCGTGCTCGGGTTCTGTTTCAGCATGAGTTGCTGCAGAATGGTTATCCCTGTGTCTTTCTGGGAAAAAGAAATGGCAGCAAATCCTCAGAGGAGCCCTGGGCCCAACCAAGATGTGTTGCCAGGGCCTTCCCTGAACTTGCTGCTTGGTCCTTTGTTCCCTTTCAGCATGGGGAGAGAAGGAAACGCTCGACTTCGAGTGGCCAACAGGGACCAAAAACGTTGGGGCTCTTTTTGCTCCTCCCAGCCTGGCTTCGTTTGAGTCCCTGTCCCTCTCCCACCTACAGCCAGGCAGCGAGTTCAGGTCCTGTGTCCTCCGTGCCTGGGAGAGGGAGGTATTTTGGGATCAGTCCAAACTTCTCCATCTGCCAGTGCCAGATGAAAGTGCCGGCACCTCCTCGTGCCTCTGGCTCTTCCCGACACCCAAGAGTCTGCGCCGTGGTGGGTTCCCACCGGGCAACGCAGGCGTTGCCTGTTCCCACTGCCGAGCAAACTGCACCCTCGTCGTTGCTGTGGTGGGAAATGAGGTTTTCCAGCTACACCCATTTAATCAGAGATAGGCAGCATGGATTTTAACAGTTCTCTCTGGAAGAAAATGGGGACATTTCAAGTGATTTTTGTCACGTGTGTGGCCGCTGCTTCCTATCAAATATTAGAGTTATTTTAAATCTCACGAACCTGTTTGAAGCTCAGGTTCATATAGAACTCTCCCCAACACGCATACACCAACCCAGCACGTGGCGTGACTTGCCTGGTGGTTTATCTGGTTGCTGGGTGGCTTGGATGCTTTCTTTAAAATGCAAAGTAATCTCTCGGTATTTATCGGGCTGCCTGCCTGGATGGATGTTGCCTGCGGTGTCCTGGAGACTCTGTTTCCCAGCTTATGTCCTGGAAAGGGGTTGAGATCCATAGCAAAGACAAAAACAAGGAAGGGAGGAATGTGTGCGCGCATGAGGGCAGCTTTTCCTCAGGAGTTAATATGTGTCTCTGGAGTTTCACCTTGGGTTCTGGTGACCCTCAAAGATCAAACTAGAGTTGATCTCTAAGGGCTCCATTTCCATGCCTGGCTCACAGCAGCTCCTGTCGGACCTGCCGAGGTTTGAGGACTTGTTGACAGTCCTCTCTAGAGCTGGAGGCTTGCGGTGGAACCAGACCAGAACTGGGAACAGCATTGGCTTTTTGCTGTGACTGCCTCATGTTAGAGCCAGCAAAGAAGCTGCTTCCATTAAAGACTATAGAAATTTTGGATTGTCTACCTTGAATCCAGAGTTTTAGGTGTTTTTCCATCACAGGCCTGTGACAAACTCAAGAATGACACGCTGGATTCAACACAATATAAGCAGCCTTCCAAGAGGCAGCCTACGTACTGTGGAGTGGGCTTAATTTAATGAACTGAGAGATGCCATGTAGTCTAACCGCTCATTATATTAAGAAGCAGCAGATAATTTAATGATCCACAGGTGGCTATTTTGATTTTACTGTGTGAAGTTAAATACCCACTTAACTTGCTACCAAAGAGAACCATGTTTCCCTTGGTGCTGGGAGTGCTCCAAAACCCTAGGAGTCCTGTTGCTTGTCACAGCAGTTCGATCTTCCAGCCTGACCAAGGGCAATATAGGACATTTTGGGCCCTCTTGAGCCATTGCTTTAACCATGAAAAAGCAGCAGTCATAATACTCTTAAGAGTCCCTCTCAACTTCCAGACTTCATATGCGTGTATAGATGCTCTGATCACGTAGACAAGTATGTCCACTAGATAGCTTATATATTTGAAATCTATTCACAGCCTGTGATAAGGCTAGTAATCATCTATGATGAAGCACAATAAATTCATAGATTGTCAGTCACATATGAAAAATCCCATTTCAGTGAAAATTGATTTTTTTTCCCAATATGACTACATATTGAATATGGGGTCTTTCTATTGCCTTTAGTGCCTGGAAATAGCAGCATCTCTGAGGGTATCTTCAGTGGAACACATTGAATTGTAATGGGATTTGTTTCTAGAACTTAAAGGCTTAACTTTTGGTGTGTGTGCTGTTCCCCTCTCCAACAGCACCGCTGCTATTCATGTAACTGTTTTTATTCTTTATTGCCAAACTCAGCCATACTTTTAGTTGGTTTTGGTTCTATTTTATTTGAATGCAATAATTTGATTTTTTTGTTGTTTAAAATTTCAATCATGCTTACCATATGGTGTGTATCATTTATACATAAAAGCTACTTGCTGTTTTACCTTTGGAAATCGTTAGAGCCTTCACAGTAAGGGCTTCCTAACCATCTGCTACCCTCTCAAACCTCGCGCTAATGTAGACATCTGCAATTGTGACTCCAGGGTTATTAAGCGGCGGTGTCCAGTCGAATGCCCTTGTGCCCGGCTCTCCGAAAAGCAACACTGCAGAAAGTGGTCAATTTAGCTGCAAGAAAAGCCATTAAATTTGCACACGTTGGGGGCAATTGTGTGTCCTTCCATGCACGTCCTCCTGCTGCACAGGTTGGTGTGTGGCCGTGGGGAGGGAGCCCTCCCAATTAGCTGCGAGTCCGGATTGATGTCCTGTAATCCTTTAATACTGGAGAGGCTCTAGCATTAGACCCGCTGCTAATCCCTTTTTAGAATGTGCATCTTGCCACAAAGAAGATTATGCCATTTTAAAATGAGCCAATTATTTTTAGTTAATCACACTATTCCACCAGTTACAAAAGGAAGGGCTGTAGGTCGGAATCCTGGCCTTGTTTAAATCAGTTGCAAAACTCTTGTTGGCTTCAGCAGTGCAAGACTGCAGTGCTGCAGCTGGGACCTCCTTACCCTGTCGCTTAGCCAGCTCTGAGTCCTTCGTGTCTTGGTGTTTGCTTTACATTTTTCACTTGATTTTTGTATGCAAAATACTATCAATAGTACTAATAAAGGTTGGAGAAGGAAGAGGTGGCTCATGCCTTAGCTAATTGCAACATTTAAATTGCAAAATTGAAATATCTAGTTAGTTTTCAGTGTTTTGGACACTTGACAGTCTTGAGTCCTGCATAAATTGCATGTAAAGGCAAACTGATAACTGAAAAAAAACCCGTCTTAAGAGGGGAAAAGCTATTTTGATTGTGTGGTGTTGATCCACCTCCTTTTTTTATTTGTATTTTTATTTTTGGATAAGTATTCCTTAATAGAGCTGTCAGACTAGGCTCTGTGCATTATTGGCATTGTATTCAGCCTTAATAATGAAAATAGATTTAATGCATTTGTGTCGGTTCTGGTCTTTCTTTTGCAGAGAACACTTTCAAACACGCATCGTCATTTAATTTTTGAATAGAAGTGTGATGATCAGCAAAAACATTTTATCTCAGCACATGATTTGGGTGGCATGTCGGTCTAAAACTGATTCTTAACCGCCTTAGTCCTTTTAAATAACAAAGCAAGAAAACTGCTCTAAAATGCATTAGAGATTAATGGATTAAGTGTAGCAGTTAAATGCTAGGCTTTCTGATGAAACTTGTCGGCTTTCAAGAGCTTAGCAGTCTGGAATAAATATTGATTTTGTGGTGATAGTTTTGGGCACAGCGGGCAGAGGAGAGATGGGGTTCCCTCATGGGTGGATTCCTTTGAGTCCACGGAGGGCAGAAGAAATAAGCTCAAAAATTGCATGTATTCTCTGAAAAGAGGCTGATAAAGAGAAATATTCAAAATGATCTGTTCATTTTTTTTTGACAGCATTTTAAAACTTTTTCAATAGAAGGTATTTGATTTTTCTGCTACCTGAAGATCTGGATGTGCTTAGGAAAGTGATGATGCTTGTGTAGCGAAGGAAGAGGTGAGCAGGACAAGGGGTAACAGATGGGGAAAGTTGTGATTCACTGCTTAGAGGAAATGGAAACAGGCGCAATTAAGAAAATAAAATAGAAAGAAAAAGATGTTTTGGGGTTTTTTTTTTGCAGGATCAGTTGGGTGAAGGTGGGCAGGATGGTTACCCTATCCAAGGAAGGGTTGAGCTTGCAGAGCTTAGAGATTTTGATTTAGTTCCCTTTAAATTCCCTTTTTCTTGCCGATTTCAACTCGAAATGGGGTGCAGCCGCGGTGCCTGCCTGTTCCCGCTGCGAGGAGGGGAGCGGAGCGCGTGCTGCCGCGGCGGCAGCGCCCTCCTGCCGTCCTTGGGCCTTGGGCACGAGGCTGGCGCACAACGTGCTCGTGCACAGCGAGGCAGGGGTTAAGAGGAGCTGCGTCTGATTCAGGATCTACAGCCATTCAGGGCCGCTTTGCCTCTCCTTAGGTGGACAAACTCTCGTTGTGTTTTGGAGCCCCTCCGAATTTACCCACGTTTGCAGATCACACTAATCGTGTTCCTCTGTCCCCTGGGCTGAGGAAGGCTGAAGATGGTTAACCGGCCGAGGTGGTCACGTGCAGTAGACCTGGGGTAGGGTGGGTGGATGGCTCCCTTGGTCCTTGCAGGGATTTCTCACATACTCTGCCTGAATTTCCTCCCTCAGCCGCTGGCCTTTGCTGTGCAGAGTGATGGACTTGGCGGGTAATTGAGTCTGTTGAGCAAGTTCAGGTTTCTTAAAATGTTTTAATAGGGCTTCCGTGGGGCAGAGCGTGTGCTTTGTCTTGTTGCTTCCTGAGTAAGCTACTAAATATTACTTACCACTCTGTAATGTGACTCTTGGCAGTTTAATTAAACGGGCTGTTTTCCTGCCCGAGGCTCAGCTCCTGTGGCTGGAACTGTTCCCTTTAGAAGAAAACAAGCTGTGTTCATTCCAAGCGAGGAAACTCAGGTGCAGGGACGATAAGGGACTTCTCTTTCCATACAGAGGTTTTCAGTGCTAATCTAACCATTTTCAGCCTAGGCCAGGAGGTTGATAGAGGCTCCTTTTAGCCCATCCTGGGGTGGAAAACGTCACTGAATCTTCCTGCAGAAGAATTTTGCCCCTCAGGCTTTGGGGCATGAGGTCCCCGCTCAGGGATCAGGCTAGAGCGCCCTGCACCTGGTAGACCAGCCCTGTGGCCCAGCGAGTGCTCCCGTGGCCACCGGCCTCGGAGCCTCCCGTGGGCACCTCTGGCCTCCGCCGCTCGCTCTTCATTAGGCCCTGATTTGATGAGATAAAAATAAAAGTTGCTCGAGCCTTCACTTTGGCGGCGAGGCATAGCAAATTTATGCAGATTCGAATAAGACTAATCTGCATGCGAAGTATAAAAGTGTGATTACTAACCCGTATGCACCTGTACTGAAGTTTAATCGGGTACGAGTATGAATAGGAAGGAGGGCGCTTAGCAAAATGCATAGCCTTGAATTTGGGTATGAATTAATGCAAAGAGATCCTTACAGTTTTAATGATGATTCAGGTGTTTCTGGAGAAAATTAGATCTTTCAGTCATTTAAGAACACTGTTATTCTTTAATTAACTTCGACTAAATAATAATAAAAAAAAATCCTGCTTTCCTCTAGCTTTTCGCAGTCAACTTTAGCTACACTTTCCTCTAGCTTTTTGCTGTCAACTTTAGCTGCACTAATGGCCTTTGGTTCATGGCCAGGGTGAAAACACAGATGATTGATTCTGATCACGTGTGAATCAGCCTACGACGAGTGTAATTCCTTGACATAAAGGAGGCTTTATCAACACGAGCGGTTACGAGGTCAGAACAAAGTCAGGAGAGCTTTAAAGAACATATTATTGTTCATTTTCCTAACAGTTTTTGTGTTGTGCAGTGATTTGTTCATCTCAGCGGCTTGTGCTCAAGCTCAGTAGTAGAGCGTATCACAAAGCTGTGAGGGTTTTCCTGGTCCTGGAAAGCTGGACATCAGTGGAAATGTGTTTTAGCTGGTGTTTCTTGCCCCTTGGATGCTCCGAGAAGGCTGCTAATGTTTCTTGGTTGTGCAGAGCTTGTAGAGATGACTGGGTGATGAGGAGAGAATCTGAGAAGTCATTTATCATCACTTGCTTTTTGTGCTTGGAGCACCTATATAGGGGGAGATGTCAGCATTCGTAGTTTCTATCTTGACCTAGATCTGGCCTAGGAAGCATTGCAGGCTCCTGCTAACCCTCTCCTAACAAGGACTGTTCCTAACCCAGATGTTCAACGCTTTGGTGGAAAGTAAATGAGAATAATGGAAATGCTTTAAGTTGATGTCAGATAGTCAAAAGCACTTAATGCTGCGACGCAAAGTGACAGCATCCAGGAATTTCAGAATTAAAGCTGACACTCTGTCCTTCATGTTAGTGTGATGTACATTAGCTCACTTACATGCAAATGCAAACAGCACCGTGGCACGGGTTAAGCGCAGAGCATCAGCATCGCCATTGAGTGGAGATGCCATAACCCTAGTGCTGTTTTAAGCAGGGGAATGGGTTTGTGTATAAATGAAATAGCCCTTGACAAGGTAAATTGACACAGAAGTGTCTTGCACCAGGCTTGTGTTCAGGAGGAGCAGTTAAAGTCCGTGCCCGTAATCGCTGCTTTACTTATTGAAAGCCGTGTGTGCTGGGAGCAGAGCTTGGAGCTGCCTTTGCTAGGCAGGGTAGCCTCCTTTGTTAATAAAAATATCCCCACATGAGTGCAAGGTGAAGCCCAAGTTCAGCTTCTGGATGAAGTCAAACCTCCAAGGGCTTTTTGTTCATACATTTATTTCCCTCCAAGAGGAAACAGCCCGTGTGGGTTCCCGTGAGCAGCACCCAGGCTGTGAGCTACTCCAGCACAAGCTGCTGGGAGCCTCCTCTGCCTTGTGACCAAGATCCTGGCCAGGAAATACTCAAGGTTCAGATGGGATGCTTTGATGTGAAAGGGACTTTCTAGGGCACTGGATGCAGTTCTCTGCAGTAACAGTCAAACATGGCCCTTACTCCCCTTTTCACATTTAATAAGATCTGTTGTCAAGCAGCTGGATTTCTGTCTCCTGCTACTGCTGTTCTCTCAAAACCAGTGTGCCCTGATAGCTAGAAACCTTCTCATTTCCACCCCAGAGGTGCCTGTGGTTACTTGGGGCTGTGCTACCACCTGAACTTGGTGTAAATAGCTTTGGAGCCTCCCGCGTGCTTTTCCCCAATGTGCTTAGAAGTCAGTTATTTTGTTAGGCTCATCTTGCAAAACTGAGTGCCTGTTTGGCTAAGCTCCTAGGTTATCCTTTTCAGGGCTCCTTTCAATTCGAATTTTTCAGTCATGGGTGACCAGAACTGTGCAGTTCTGTGCAGTGTTCCTCCCAGCAGATCTTCACTTCCCTAGATACATGGGATCTTTACAGTGGTCATGAGGAAGGGCCAAAGATACCTGCATCTAAAGCAGAAGCTTAAAGATGGTGGTATTTGACTTTCTTGTTTCTGGGCAGAGACTTGTCCTCTGCAAGAGGTCAGAATTGTTATTAGTTCACATGCAGAACGCCGTGAGGGAATATTAAGCATTAATTAACCATTACATCTATTTAAAAATTACATGCCAGTTCTTCTTTGCACAATGACTACCCTCTTGCCTGCTAGCTGTTTCTCTAGCTAAAGGATATTATGCCTCTGTCTTTTTTAATCTTCTTTTGGAAGAATAAAAGATTCAAAGAGCCCTGGATATCATTTCCCCCTTGCAGGTGCTCTGTGGGGTGGTGTTGGCAGTACAGCTTGTGACTGTCCCAGTGGAGCATCTGGAAGCTCTGGAAGGTGTTGGACTGTGGAGGCAACACTCGGCACTCAGCCTTTCTGGAACCTGATTTTATTTATTTATATATTTACTGCAGTGCAGTCTGATGGAGCATTTCGTCTTCCAGTGACTTCTGCTGTCATTCACAATAACGTTAGAGATAGAAATTAAATGGGATAGTGCATCAGTAGCAACTGACTGGCCTTTTCATTAGGTAATCTATGAAGTTAAAGAGGTTTTGTACATGATTCAGGACCAGTTTTTACAGAGGCTTGCTTTTTTAATCTCTAATGATATTTATTTGTAACCCTCTGCTTCTGAAGTTCTGCTGACTGTACGGTCTTCAGATTCTTGGTTCTTTAATAATCAAAAAAACCTTATGTTCCTATAAGAAACCTTGGGCTGAAAGAGCTGTCCAAAAGTGAGCTGGTGACCACGGAGCCGAGTTCACTATTGCTTGAACCAGTCCTAGCAGCAGGTAGCCCCCAATTGCTGTTTTACATACATTAGATAATTCTGTAGTTGGAGGTAACTTGTTCTCCTCATGTTGTACTGTCCTTGCAAAGGGAAGTCTGACATTGAACCTAAATTGCCTGTGCTGCAAAATAATCTTGCAAAGATGAGAATGATTGCTTGGTTTTAGTTCTGCTGTCTGGCACTGTAGTATTGCCTCTCCTAAAAGAACTCAGTTCCTTTAGAAAATGGAAAAGGTAAGGCCACCTGTATAGGAAATATTCAGCAAGGCTGTGATAACAAGTCAAGGAACAATGCTAGACTGAGGCTTCATGGCGTTTTATTTTTGGCAAGCAGATGCTGAAATGTTTCCTCTATTTTAGAGCTTTACGGGGAGATTAAGGAAGGTGGAGAAAAAGGACACATTGTCTTGAATCGTGTAAATGAATGGAAAAGTGACCACAAAGAAGTGATAAATTTTATCAAATTAGGGACCTGGTTGCAGTTACTGTGAATGTCTTTGCACATCCCACAGAGGTTGATCTTAACAGTTTCTATGACTTAAACTACTCAAAATTATGGAATTTGAGTGTGACTTTGCTGAGGAAAGAAACATCTGACTGGACAGTGGGTGAGATGTGCGCTAGAATGGAGCCAGTCGGAAGTTTGCCATTGACTTTAGAGACTTCATGTTGTTTTTCTCTTTTTCATCAGGGTAAAATCCTTTAGAGCTGTAGCTGAGATGAAGCAGACAGCTCAATTATCAACCTGTGATAAAACTGATTATCCTCCGGGATAAGAAAAGACACCATTTCCATAAAAACTTTCTCCAGTAAGCTGTTCTTTGTCTTGGACAGTCTGAATTATCCACCAGGCTTCCAGTTCTGTTTGGAATTGCTGGCTTGACTAGTTGCATAACTCAGTTTTCTTGGCATCTTGGACATTCATCTATTTCCCATCGCATTGTATATCAAAGTTATGTCCTATGTTCTTCTAGTTTAGATCCTGTTGGGTAATAGGAGATTCTGGATGTTCAACCTTTGGTACCAGACAGGGAGGGTTCATCTTTTTTTGTAAGTTCTCACTTGGTGGTTGTGTTGTGCAGGGATTGGTGCTCCTTGATGTTGCACGGTTACAAATGTGCTAATAAAGATAATCTCCATCAACTGCATTGGCTTTGAGAACTCTGAGCAACATTCTGAAATTAGCACAACACTTTTTTTCTTCTCCATCCTCAAATATTGCCAAATTAATGCAGTTATAACTAAATCAATGTTTTTGTGCCTTAAAAGAATGACACATTGAGAATCTGCAGCTGTAGTGTTGTGTTCTTTTATTGCTAATATTAACTGTGGATTTTCTTTTCCCTCACCAGCATTTTTCCAAACTGGAAGTAGGTGGGTTTTCGTGTGCAGTTTTAATTGAATCCCTTGGGATGAATGGCAGTGGGTTCCCACTCCACATGCCCCCGTTGCTGTGGATCTTGAAATGGCCCACGTGGTTCCAATACACGTTTCTCCTACGCTGTTATTTTAGAGCTGCTTTTAATATAACATTTACAAAAACATTGGCAATCAAAGAACTTGTTACCGCTTGTGCTCATTTCAGGAGACAATCACAGGACTGTGTAATTAGCACTGATGAAACGAGGAGCTTTCTGGAGGGGAGGCTACTTATGAAATGGGAGAACAGGACATTTTCGCTGCTAGACAAGGAGCACTTAACAGTATGTTAATGAATCAAGACAGCTGGAGAATTCAGAAAGGGCAAGAGCAGATAGGGTTGCTTCTGTTGCAAGGCAATAGGTAGGTCACTGGGCATTATAAGTTACTTACGGGGGTATCCTGTTCTACTGTGGGGAAAGAGAGAGATTTATGTAATGGAAATCCTGTTTCATAGCTCTCCTAAGCTTGTTAATAACCATTCAGTGTGTCTTGGCATTTAGTTAGGATTTCAGGTTTTTGTCATGTAGAGCAGGGGGAAAAGATTCCAGAGGAAAGGCAAGCCAAGCTTTGGAGGGAACGTTTCTGTGCCATGCTGTGGGTTAGGCCCCATGTCCAGCCCGGTGGTGGGAAGGGAGAGAGGGAGGGAGGTTCTGCTTGCGGAGCCTCTGCACCCACTGCCCTGCTGCCTCGGGGGAACTGGATGGGGGGAGTTATGGAGAGGTTGGGGGTTGTCTCCAGGCTGGGCCGTGCTGCCTGGAAAGCCCTTCTGAGCTCTCGCGATGCCGCTCGCGTGCGGAGCCCTGACGCGCTGGTGGTTCCTGCCCCGCTGTGCGAAGGACACAGGGCCGAGGAGCCGTCGGTCTGCGCTCCCTGTCCAGCCTTGGTGTTTGCCCCTCGGCAGGAGCTGAGCCAGCCCTTGCTCCCGGGAGCACGGGGTACTAAATACCGGGAATGAGCTCCGGGAGAGGCCCCCATTGCATGAAGGGGAAGCCGAGTTCCATTAACTGGGGGTTAATGCGGTGTAAGGATGCGCCCAGCTTGCTCATGGATCGCGGTGAGCGCCTGGCAGTGTTACCATTTGCAGGTATTTACCCTGTACTGGGTCTGGATTCCTGTGAAGAGCTCAGGTTGATCACCCAAGTGGACAGCACATTTACGTCACCACCTCCAGGCTGATGCCCTCGGACCGGGCTGCTCCTGTCGTTTCTCGGGGGCAGCTCCGCCTGCCTTCTCTGCCTCCTTCCTCAGGTCCCCGTGCTAAGGCCTGGGCCATCCCCGAAATCTCCCTCCTCTCCTGTGATTGTAGTCAGAGGAGCTTGTCTGTCAGCATCAGTCTTTCTAATGGTTGTTGCTTCCAAACTGACCCGTTATGTACTCTGCACCGGCCCAGGAGTGTTATCCTGATACACATCTGCTATCAGCACAAGACACAACAGCCTTTGTATTATAATCTACACAAAAACTGGTGGTAGAGGCTGCTAGCTCCCCTCTCCACCCCAAAAAGCCTCTCTCTGTTCATATGCGCACAATTCTGCCCATTTAAATACTGATACAGCAGCTCGATGGTTACGTTTCTTTTTTTAAATGTCAGTCTGCCTCGGATATGATCCGACACGTGTGAAATACTCATCCTCTAATAACTAGAGAGCAGCCTCGAGCAAAATCCTGCGCATCCGAACAGCTCCACAGCTTGACGAGAGAGGAGGAAGCTCAACTTTTTAATATTGACTTTTTATGGCTGCTGCTTATCTTGTGATTAACACAGTCTTTGAAATCTATTGGAGAGCAGGGCATAGAAACCTCTTTCTAGATGCAGTTAGTGAGGATAAGGGCTGTGACTTCTTGTTGCAATTTACCTCCAGTGATACAGCCCAGTATCTCTCTGCTTTTACCACCAAGAGATGATCTGCTCCTGTCTAGACCAGATCATGTCCTGCTAGGGGTGACCAAGCAGGAACTCACTCCACCTTTCTTGTGCACAGGTGTCCAGAGCATTTTCTGCATTGATTCAGTTAGAGGGGCAAACCTCCGCACAGTCAAATTAGTGGTTTTTTGGGTCACTGCCAGTTGCAAGTAATTCTTTTTATTATTTTTTTTTCCAAAAAGAAGTCCCGCGGGCAACAGAAGTTGACTGTCAGCTTGATTTTTTGTTGCTGCTGTTCTCTCCTTCTTGAAGGAGAATGATCAGAATAACCCCAGCTATTCCCTAGCTGCAGCAGAGGCATGGAGGGAGGTATACGGAAAGTACCAACACGCAGGAATCTGCTAGATAAACATTTAATTTCTGCCTACTTAGTTAGATTTTTAAGTCCCAGAGGAGCAACTTCCTATTACCACTGAACCTCATTATAGTTTTATCTCTGGTGTTATAATAAAATCAAGTACATTAAGTAACTGGAGCTATGCTGGGCTATTTGTGATCGATTCAGGTAACCACTAATTGCAGTTGGCCTCCCAAGTGCTCTGGAAGTTGAAGGTCTTTTGCTATATGTGGTGGTGGACAGATACCTTCTGAGATACTGGATGGAAAAAAGTTAATAGCGACCAGGGTCGTGTAATATCCTAAATAAAGATACAGAGAAGGAAGTGGAAATCAAGCTGGCCATGTCTGCTGTAACTGCTGCTGTGGTTTTGTTACAAATCAACTTTTTCAGAGGGAATTAGAAAGGGAAAAAAGTTGCCAATGTTCATAGGACTTGGAAAGTAAATTAAGACTTGGTTGTGTGTGTGACTGGCATTTTTATGTTTCAGTGAAGCTAATTTATGCAATTTCAATTATTGACTTAATTCCTTTATTATTATTTTCAGTTTCCTGAGTGCATGATTTATGGAACTAAGAGTAGTAAAGTCAAATGTGCAAATTGAAATTCATTGTGCATTGCTTAAATTGGCTGTATGCATTACTTAAGTTAAATAAATTACATATGTTAAAAAATAAATGGCAACTATGCCTATAATACTTGCAATTTGCAATTCGAATGACCTATAAACTAAGAATTATTTCCTGACAAAATGTTTGAATAATATTGAATAATGAACACAGAGAATTTCACAATGTGTTCATCACAGTTAGTAAAGAAGGAAGAAAATAGTCGTCAAATATTACGTAACTGTTTGGTCAGCGGAAAATTAAATTCACAGCAGATTATTTGGAAATTCCAGCTGAATGTAAAGACATTGCAGGCACGGTTATGTTGTGATGAAGCTAGTGTAGGGCCCAGCTTCAGAAGCAGGGGCCCTTTGTGCAACAAACCTAAGCGGTAGTTTAATAATTTCAAGAATTGGGTGTATGGGGGAGTGGGAGACACATGGGCCCCTTTTAGCAACCCAGTAGTAGCAGCTTCTTGAAGTTGTGTTTCTGCTTGTGTGCAGCTTCTTTCTGTGGGGAAAAAAAAGATAAAAATAAAAGACTATAGTAGAGATGCTTCATCCAGGTCATAAGGGTGTCATTAGAGAGCTGAGTCCTGTCTTATTGCAGAGTTTGACTGCAATCCAGGCTGGGTCTTGCCATGATCATGTCCTTGTCTGCAAACGTCTTCCTGGTCTATGTTATTGTCCACTGAAGCAGCAAGAGGGGCTGGGGCCGCCTCGCTGCCGAGTGGGAGAGCTGTTCTCCTGGAAAAGGTGCTGGGCTCGTTCATTTTCCTGCAAACGGTTCCCTGCTGCCAGGCTTCAAGTTCAGCCTCTGCAATCGAAGTGGAGCGCTGGAAAACCTGAGCGCTAGGTGAGTCAAACCTCATAAAACTTGTCATTCTCTATTTGCTCTAGTCCTGTGAAAAACAAGATAGCACCCTAAAACCTATAGGATGTTGAGCTTTTATTCTAACTTAAACTCCCTCAAAACAATAAACCTACCAAGCTATTTTTTTTCAGATAGCTTCAAATACCAGCAACTCATCCACTCACAGAAGGTCTCCCTCATCTGCTGGAGACACCCATTTTATAAACCTGGCCAACAGGTCAGATATATATTAATATACACCAAAGAAAGGTGCAGAGTTTTATGCTAATATGTAGTCAAGGCAGCTCTTTAGCAAAAGATTTAACTGTATTATGGTTAAAAAAGACATGTTAAGAAATGAAGTGCTCAGAAGAATTTACATCAGATTGTGTAGAGAAACCTGAAAGGTCACTTGAGTAATGACTGTATTAAGGAAAGAAGGCATATTAACATCTGTGCTTGCCCTCTTCTTGCTAAATCTTGAGTACTAAAGTATTTCATCGTGCGTGGGAGAGAAGTCACCATGCTGTTCCTGAAGATCCTAGCTTATCAACTGCCATCAGTCCTCGGGAATCTGGGAAGATGCAGAAGTCGAGGTTAATTCCAGCTGCTTCAGGGCTGTTGCCTCCAACATTCCTGCCTGTCTTCATGCACATCCATCTTGGGATTTGCTCATTTACAATGGGACAGTCTTGGGATTTGCTCCTTTACAATGGGACAATGAACAAGTACGTTAGGTTGGGTTTTCTTCCTTCTAAATTTCTAAAAATTTACGTTTTTCTTAACACTAAACACCCTAGTGCCTGTGGCAGGCTGGGCTTAAGCAGCTGTCTAGGAGCAAAAGATACCACAGTTGCATTTGTCTAGATACCACAGTTGCATTTTCTCCTGCTTTTGCCTTTGCTCCATGTCCAGCGTCCCTATGATGGTCTTCCCTCAAAGGCATGTGCTGCAAGTCTAAAATATAATTTGGTTACTGGAATAGTACTTGGAAATACTGTTGAATCCTGAGCTGTCGTTTTAAAATGCAGTGAGCTTAACAAAGGTCAGAGATGTGCGCAGAGAGAGCGGTATCTGAAATATGTAGCTCGATATGTTGCGCGGAACATTTTTATTTCCCATTTATTTCCATTATTCCCTTCAAGCAAAGCTTTTGTGGGCAGAGCGGGTTAAGTGCTTGTTCTTAAAGTTGTTGTTAGAGCTGCAGTTTTGTTGACTCTGCAAATAGGCCATTAATAAATGCCACTGTGGTCGTCTTACAGTGAGGGGAATTGTATTTCTGTCCTGTATAGTACCAAATGCCTGGCTTTTTTTTTTATCTTTCACCTCATAAAAGTTCATTTGAAAAATACAGAATCTGCAAATACGGCTTAGGAAGAGAAGAGCAATATATGAATATGAACTGCCTGCTAAAGCCCTTGTAAGATAAATAGGCAATATTATTCTTATTGTAAAGAAAGCAGAGGCATGATGCTATCAGATGTTGTGCTCCCCGTACTTTGCTGGCAGTCAGCTCCTGAGTTTCAAGTCATAAAATGACTTTCCAGCCAGTATCTGCTGGGGGAACGGGCTGCCAGGGTGCACTGCCCCATCCTCTCCATCCAAGCTGGGCTGCGCCTACGGTAGTGCCACGTTGCAGAGATTAGGCAGGCTCAACATTTGAATTTGGAATTAATTTTATTTGTTACATTTAATTAACTATTATCGGTAAAACGTAACGTGCCAGCACGCAAAATGAAAATAAATGACCATCTGTGGTAATTCAGCATCTCTTTTGTGATCAGCAAAAGAGAGGCAAATTTAGCTAGAGAAATTCTCCTTAGATAAAAGGTAATCCTCCCGATGTGGCTGCCAGACAGTGAAGCATAAACCCTAATGCTTGTCTCCAATCCCATCCAATCTCTAATCCTGGTGGGACTTCTTTTGCTGCTCTTAAGAGAAATCTTTTGATTATTACAAAATTTTGATGAAACTTCTTGTATGAGGCCTAAGTGAGAAATCGTGCGCTAAGAAGCGCTACCTGATTGCGAAGACAGTCTTAGCCAAGGACTTGGTGTTTTTCTTTGGATCAGACAGAATCCTTGGTAAGTGATGAAAATATGGATGTATTTGAGTTAACACAATGCTGCTGCTCTGGATAACTCTCATTCCAGGCAATTGTAGTAGTGATGGGAATCCAGAAGGTGCTCATTAGAGAGAATGCTATTGCCATGTTATTTCTGATCATAAAACAGGCAATGAGATCCATCCTGGCAGAAGATGATCTTCTGCTTGTGCTTATTGTGTGCATTTTATAGCAAATGTTTTGTTTTACATAACAGAGCTTCGGGTTATCGGAGGTTTTAAAACAGGCCTCCAAGCAGATCCTGATTTTCCCACCTCCAAGGGAGTGGAAAGAAAGATCTGGCATCTGAGGATGGTGACCACCAGCAATGCAGGCAAGACCACGTCCCACTGCTGGTGAGAGCACTGAGCTGGCTGGGCATGAACTTCTGACACCTTCCTAGATCAGCTCTGGGCTTGAGCAGCTAACTCCTTCGTGGTAGGGTCAGCTGCTCTTGTCTCCACTGCCTGTCTGATGTGAAACCCGTTGAAATGAGTCTCCTCACAGTGGGCCAGTTCTCATCTTTTTATACATTCTGGGGATGCTGTTCTCTTTCAAGCACTGTCTCAGAAAGATTTAAGGGAAAACATCAGGGAAGCTTTGCTCTGCTGGCTTTTACAAAATACAATTTGACTTCAACAAGTCAAGTAATTTAGGTTGCTTGATACTGCTATGTCTTGACATGGTTGGGAAGAGCAGGTGGCTTAAATTTTTGAAAGAACTAAACCCAACTTGACATGAAAGTTAGAGAATTCATTGTGCTGTCTAAAGTTGGCATGGCAGTAGTGAAAAATTGCTCTGAATGCTGATGTTTCCTAACCACATCTGTCTGCGAGTGACCCTCTGTGATGACAGAGTTGAAAAAAATGCTTGAGTTTTGGAGGATTTTGTAAGTGGGTGGAATATGTTGAGGTCTGCGCGGCGAGCGCAGCGCAGCGATGCACCGTGACTGGGCTGTCACATCCGTGAGCAGCGTGTGAGCAGAGCGGTGCACGACTCTCTGGAAACTTCAGCCTCAGACAAACATTAAAACTAATGTCAGCAGGACAGAATCTGCCCGTCTCTATCCTCGTCTCCGTGCAGAGGAGCTGGCACTGGCAGCTGAATTTGGCATGAAGTCTGTGTGCATGTGGTTGGGTGCAGGGGGACGGGTGTGTGACTCTTCCATGGTACCTGGCACTGCTGAGACATGCCCGAAAGGTGCCTGTCCTGCCAGGCAGGAGAGTCCCAGCCCTGTCCCACGTCCCTTTGCTCCTTGATGCAGTTTCTGAACCTGTTGGTCTGCTCAAACGAAGGGGGACATGAAAGCAGGAGCAGCTGCAGGCAGAGCAGGGCTGTCCTGTGCCAGCAGCAGCCTCGTGCCAAGGCAGGCTGGAGTCTCAGGGAAGGAACAGCACATGTGGATGGTGGAGGAGATGGCTTGGTCCCAACGTCAGCAGTTGTTGCCCATTTCTCTGCTTATCACATCCCTGGTCGCAGGTCTGGCTCCTCATGTCTCTCCCATGCTGGGACAGCAGCCCAGGCCTGATGCACGGGCAGCAAATTCCAGTTTTGCTGGCGGGCCTGGGAGCCCCGGGCAGTGCAGCCCAGCAGTGCTGCCATCCCCGCTGCTGGCACGTCCACCTGCAGCCCTGCGAAGGGGGGGTTGCAAGGAGCGCTGAATCGCCAGGACACCTTGTGGGACGTGACCTCCTTGAGAAGGGGTTTCAGCAGATGCTCTGTGAGGTCCTTGTGTGGCCAAATGGATGTGGAAGTGCTCACAGCCTTGAAGCACAGGAAAAAGCTGTTTCTCCCTTCTGACTCCGCTTTAATGTAATTGCTGTGGATGTTTTCACTCAGAGAAAGCAAATATTTAGTTATCGAATCAAGAAAAGTCCTTGAACAAGTTTGTGGTCTGCAGGGATGGGGCTTAGCACTTGAAGAGACACCTTTAATCTTCCCCTCTGTGTTTCTTGGAGAAACATTTTCTCTTGCTGAGCTGCAGCGCAGAGTGAACCCAGGTTAAAACGTGGCCTGTGTTGGGTTGTGATTCCCCTCTTGCTCTGAGCAAACCTCTCGCAGCTGCTGCTGCCGCCGTCGCCTTGTGCTGGTTGCAGCTTTGGTGCTGCTGCCTGTTGCGTGTATGTGATAATTGGGTTCCCTTTTGGTCTCCTCAGAGAAAGATGCAATTAGCATGTCCAACCTGTTTTCTTTTATACTTTCTCAACACCACAATTCTTCAGGAACTCTGAAGAGTCTTTAAATTGGGACTTAGATTTTGCGTTTTGAAACGTCTTTGCTTTCTGAGAATCAGAAGCAATCGCTTGCCCTAGCTCCTGCTCTGTGTGTGCGTTTGAATTCAGCTGTGGTGTCACAAATGCAAGTACAAAATCCTATTGAAGAGTGCTGAAAACATTAAAGGTATCTTGGCAAAGCTCCTGAAACTTGGAGCTTATAATAAAGGCTGGGTATTTACCCTTAATTTCTGTCTATCTGCCTGCTTGATGATGAGGATGTATTTGGATTATTCCAGTGCTGGAATAAATGATCAGAGCGGAGGAGAATGAATGAAGCAAGAAAAAACAGTGGCTTCCCTAGTCTTCCTGCCTGATAATAGCGTGAAGGGACGGTAGGACCAGCTGCCTACTCGTGCGAGGAGAGAGAAGTATCTTAATCTGGCTCTGAGAGATTCCTTGGCAAAAAAGTTACTTTAATGAGTAAATAATCTTTTGGCAAGATGTGTCTTGAGTAAATAGTAAAAATAAGCCTGGCCGTGACTGAGAATCTGCTTTTTTTTTTCACCTAATTTTCCTATTTCTGCTAGAAAAGAAGCCAGATTTCACCAGAATGTTCTGGTTTTGAGCACAGTACAGATGACCGCTCCCAAATCTTGCTTTCCTAGACCTTAGTCTCTTTAGTACCCTGCCTTTGAAATGCCCGTGTTTACCAACAGCCACTTCAGGTTTACAACAGTTATAGTCCTAATTACAGGCAGAAACTGTTGTCTTAGATGCAACTGTATGGAAACTGTCAAATGCTGACATTTAATCGCAACCATGGGAGTTGGCGATCTGTTGTTTTGGAGAGAGTTCTAAAAATACTCTGTAAAAAGTACGATGCTATAAGCAGGATGTTTTAAAAAGTCTTCCCTGTCATTAAAATTCATATTTTATAAGAAACGAAATATCCTGCAATAAAACAAAAAAGGCACACCAAAATCCACAGTAGGAATAAAACACGTGTATCACGTTTGGGCTGATTTGGTTGCCTTTTTTCCAGGACTATTGCTAGCAAAGGGAAATTGGAACAAACCCTCATGGCATTTCTGCTCCTACCTGCACAGCCCTAAGATTGCTGCATAGCCATTAATATACCAATTTTGAGAGGATTTTCATTTAATAAAAAGAGAGGTGAGTAGAGCCTGTGCTGTGGGCACAGACACGTAGCCATGACAAGGGAATCCGCTCAAGGGCGCGGGTCGGCTGGGAGCTGCTCTGGCTCCGTGGGATGGTTGGTGCATTCCGTGTTTTCCCTGTGTGGCAGTGGGCATCTTTCCTGCCTCCGTTGGCCTTGGCCTTCGCCCTTAGCATCGCCCACAGGGTGCAAGGCAGCGCGCTTGTCACTGCTGGGATTGGGATTATTTAGCTTTCATCAAGATCGTGCATGTTGTTTGGACTTTTTTTTTGGTGCCTTAAAAAAAATCTATCCGTGTGGGCTGGAATAGCTCTGAAATGCAGCCAACTGGCAGGCCATAAACCAACTTAAAGCAATAATTTTATAAATCTAAAATAGCAGAAATCCTAGGAAAAGCAGTGTTTTGCATGCACGTCCTGAGGCCCGTGAGTGCTAGCGCTTGTGGCGGGGGAGGTCTTTGTCAGCGAACACCTGCCCATCTTCTCAATTAGCTAATTGAGGCTTCGGTGGCCAGTGCGGTCCCTCTGTCCGTGCACCGCCCCGCAGTTGCCAATTAGTGTCTGCGCTGACGCTGTCAGGTCCCCAGCACAGCTGCCAGGGCTGTGCCCTTGCTGACGCCCCAGCAGTCATCATCGTCTTCGTGACGTCCACGCTCGGTTCCAGGCAGGGCAGCAGCCGTGCCTAAAAGGCAGGGCTTGTCCAAGCTGTTTGCAGACTCTGGTAGCGCGCGAGTCGACTTCTGCTCGTGGTCCTGCAGGGCTCCTTTAGATCCCCAGCGCTGACACCCTTCCTCGCTGACCCTGTTCTTGGTGAAGCGCTTGGTCTTCTCTTGGGCTGCCTTCAGCCCTTGGTTAAAATCATATTCCTCTGTTGATGCTTAAGATTTGCATCACCTGTGAGGAGCTGAAAGGAGCATGTGTTCCTTAGTTTAATATGAACATCCTACCATCTACATCTATTCTATAAATTTTCTTGTTTTCATGAGTCTTGTGTTTTTTTGATACAGCTTGTTTATGCCTTTATTGCAAAGCAGCATTTTTTTCTTTCCACTGTTTCCACAGTTTTCTGTTTGTACTAATGACTTGGCATCTGAGCAGGTCAATACCTTATGGGTTTGTTCTGATCTTGCAGAATCAGCAGGAACCCTCTTTCTCTGTAAAAGAGGTAGGCAGGAAATCCTGCTCCTCTTCAGAGGAGTCTCCAAAAGTGGTGTAGGATTTGTGGTTCATTTCTAGCATATATAAGAAGAGCCAACATTGAAGGGCAGGTTCCAGCTGTCGAGAGGCTGAGTAAAACCTGCATCTGTTCTTTGTGGATCAGAAAAGCCAGCTCAAGAGTGAGATTTTAATTCAGCTGATCAAAACCTTGGTCCTTTTTTTACACTCAGCTACTGGATTAGATGTATTAAACAGCTCAAATCTCTACCTTTTCCTTTTGCAAGGCTCTGCAAAAGTTACATCTATAGAATTTGTCTGTTTATTAAAAAAAAAAAGCTGCAGCTAATGCTGAATTGGCCAGAACTGCTGAAAGAGCCATGAAAAACTGAGGCAGTAATTACCTGCAGTCACATCATGTTCGGTAATGAAGCCTGGCTGTAGGGTTTTGCACATGGAAGACTTGGCAGGTTTGGACTAGTGCTCCTCTTAATTTTTAGCCTCTGCCTATATCCGGCGCTTTGCATTTTCTGCCTGGTTTCTTTCGCTCATTTTCTCACTTAGGTTTTGCTCACGCCATGCGTTCCTAGCCCAGATTTGGAAGGATCTGTGGGACTGTTTTTCATAACCATGTTTTATATACGAGAGTCTACCTCTGCGTTTCTGCGGCTTTGTCTGAGCTTGGAAGTCGCGAGCAGCTCCATGGGGTGGGCAAGGGAAGACAACAGATCTGTGTCGCTGCACAGCACCAAGTGAAGGGAGTTCTTCAGTGTCCCAAAATTCATGGTGTGCATTTCTTACCTGTGTAAAACCTGCCAAGGGGAGCAGGAGTCCTGCCTGTCTCTCAGATTGCAGATCTGGCCTCCAAACATCTAGGGAGATCTCAGTGATTTGTCCAACACCACAAGGTAGGGAAGGGGAGACAGGGAGAAAGAGAGAGGACCCTCAGACCTCCCATGGTTTGGGAGCTATGGGGAGAGGCCCTTTCTGCAGCGGGAAGCGAGTGTGGGGCCTCGATGCGGGGTAGGGACCCCAGTGCAAGGGCCTGAGTTCCCCTGAAAACTGCCAGGGTCAAAAGAGCTAAAGGAGACGGGATGTACAGAGCAGCCTGAGGCTTGTCCAGAGAGGAGAGATGTAGAGTCCTAAATTCTGCTCCCCGATCTGTTTGTGTAACTCAGAAGTAAGAGTGAAACACTGGAAAAAAAGGTGGGATTCAACCTTCTCGGATGCTGGATGCTGCAGAAAAAGGTCTGTCCAGGCAGCGCGGGGTCTCTTGTGTGTAAAGCAGGAGCAGGTAACACCTATCAATGCTTAGTGAGTGGAGAGCTTGAGGGAGCTTCTATGATATGGCCAGATTTTACTTGATTTTGGTTTAAATTTGTTTTTATTACTTCAATGCTGTCAAGTGATATATTATCCGTACCTTGGTGCCTATAGTCGGATGTACAGGTTATCTGCAGTCTGACAGCTCTGTATCTTTGATATCAGATACACTGCTCTCGAGTCAGAGCAGATTTACAGATTCTATTATACTTATATTGAACAGTTCTTAATCTGGCAGAGGGAAACATGCTACAACCAGCACATTTTATCCCTTGCCTTTACTGTTAGAGCCATTTTGGGCAGGGTTGCACTGTTGCATTACAAATAGCCCAAGACCAGCTCGGTTTCTAATACTAAAAAATATAATCTCGTAAATGCTGGAGGTAGCAATATCTCTCACTCCCAACCATCCCTGAATCGGAATGAAAACTAGCAGTGGAATTAGAGGTCTTCAGCTCTGTAACATGGTTGTAGTGCACAGACCCATGACGTTGCTTTCTGCTCTTGTGCTGCCTTCACGTATCACAACCGTCGTGTCAAACGGAGGAGTTGTGGGGCCGAATATAGAAGCTGTCGTCTGCCGCTTATTGTTTTGGCATTTTTATTTTTGACATCACAGTTTCGTTAATAATTGAAAATTATACGCGTGAAGAAATGTACCTGGTCTGTGCAGGAAGAAAGATATTTGTTTTGCTTGTATGGTTTTGCACACAGAGTTGCTGCATTATTTAGCCCCTCTCGAGCAGGAGAGCCCAGGACGCCTGTCCTTGACCTGCGAGCAGCAGCGGTGCCTCTACTCTGTGTATGTGGCACCTTGTTATAATTAGCAGTGGTTTTATTTTCCTTTTTAAGTTGTAAGCAGTATAATGTAAATTAGCAGGAAGAAGGTAGGAACATACCAACTGCCATAAGAATGTTGTGCTATGAATGTGATTAAGTCCTAGTGCGTGTATTTTATTTTATTATTTTCTCCCTCCCCACCAGCTATTTCGACTTTCTGTCTGCCTTCAGATTCACACTTCTGACTACCTTTATCTTCAATTGATCCCTGCTGTTAGTGCTTTGAGTGCCATGGACTCTACGCTGTGGTTACTCCTATAGCTCAGCAGTTCCACCTTGTTTCAGCTGCTCAAGTCTATCTCTCATCTTTCTCTCCGTTTTGCTCATTAAAGGAAGGAAGAGTTGGAGTCCGTCACTGGGAAGTACACAAATTGATTTGATGCTTTTTGAAGAGGGGGAGAACAGTGGGCTCTTCCTTGTGTGCAGATGTAGGTCATGAAAATGTATAATCAGCTTACACTTGTATCCACACGCTGCCTGGCACTAATCCTGCTTAGCATCACTTTATGGGTTTTGGAGTCTTTCTGAACCTCCTAAGCCCTGGCGATATTTAAATAACGCATTGGGATCGCTGCTTGGTGTAATTCATGTAGAAAGGATGGATTATGCGTCTGTATTGCTATGAAAGCATACACAGACGTACGCATGCACACACAGTGAATACACAATGTATATATTTGACAGGCAAAAATAATTTTCACGTGCAGAGTGCGGGCTAAACACGGGGAGTGCTGCGGTAGCTCCCTGGGTAGAGGTGCTCTCTTTCCCGGGAATGTCTTTCCCGGGAATGGCTGTGTGTCCGGGAAGGAAGGGCTGTTACAGCAGTGATCTGCCACGCTATTTTTAGGTGAAAATTTTGTGCTAAAACTAGGAGAACTGCTGCGATTGTCCCACTTCTGCGAATCAGGCTCACAGAGCGTTTGCCACCTCAATGCTCTGAGGAGGAGACAGGGTTTCTTTTCTTTATTCCCAGCTGACTGACTTGTTAGCCCAAGGGGTTCTGCCCTAGAGCTCTGCAGTTTGAAAATACCTGTGAGAAGCCGCTTAGAGAGCTTGTGCAGAAGGCACAAAAAAATTGCCCGTGCAGAGAATCCAGCGTTGCTGGATGCCCATCTGCAGACCCCCTGTCCCCGAAGCAGTCACCATGTCAGTTCTCGTCCCCACTGGTGGATTTGTGAATGCGAATGGTCCCTCTCCAGTGGCCTCTGGAGCTCGTGGGCCTGCGGTGGGGTTGAGTTCAGGCCGTGCCCCTCTCTGTCCTTGGCTGAAACCTCCCTCCTGAGTTTGAGGTCCCAGCACGGACCCCAGGTGCCTTGGTTTTTATTCTCAATTTATTAATGAAGCGACAGGCCTGTCCTGGCTTGTTTTGGTGCTTGGTCGCATTCCGGTACATGGAAGTTGGAAGTTTCCATGTTAGACACACACACTTGGATTCTTCAGCGTGCATAAGTGAGAATCTCTTTAGATAAATGTATTAATGAGACAAATGTACTTAAATTCTGGCTCTTGCCTGTACATTTGGCTGGTTCTCGTGGCAGTTTGTTGTTATCCTTACAGGTTGTTTTTTGTGAAAAACATCAGAAACAGCAGCATTATTCACAAGAAGCAGCCAATTTTGATTCTATGAGCACCAGTTTCAGATGCACAACCTGCTTTCCAGATCAGTCTGATCCATGTAGTTGGTATCATTATGATATAGATATAAATACATTAAAAGTCCTTTTGCCTGGAAAGTGAAATTGCTATTCAAATAACACCCATTCTATTGCTAATAATAATTGATTGAAAAAAATACCAGATGATATGTAAAATGTTTATTACAGAATCTAGCTTCCTTTGGTGAAATTGCTTAAGCTGCATTCGATTTGCTAAGCACCTGGGTCGCTATTCAATAGAGGTAAATAATGTTACTGTGATTCTAATACCAGTTAGTGTTGTCATTTCTTGACCTTTTACTACAATAGTCAGATATTTTAGAACGCTGTGTTGTGTTGCCGTAATTCAATCTGTTGTATAAATGACAAAAGATTGTTAATTTAAAGCAAATGTTCAGTCATATGCACATACAGAGAAATCTTTCAGGAGCCTCCCAGTGCTGTTTGGTGAATCAAGGATTCTTTTGTAGCCTCAGGTTACTATTTTATGTTGCTAGGCATATTGATAATTGGAAGCATGGATAATTTCTTTGATATGACTAAGCAAGTCATTACTGTGCATTAGAAATGTATTGAAAATTTTCCCTTTTTTTTCCTGTAAGACTCTCATGACTGTCCTGCGTTGTACTGAGCTGCTCAGTGAGGTGATTCATGTCACCATGTCATTGTCACCACTGCCTCCTGCTTCGTTTCTCATTGCTACCTGAAGGACACTGGGGATGAAGATGCTGGTAACCTGCACAGCTGGTGCCCTGAGGACAGGCAGTGACTCAGTGGGCCACTGACCTGACCTGTGATTCAGTCCTAAACACAGAGAAATGGTGTTTCAGTGGCAACCAGGCCCTGTGCACATTGACAAAGGCCAAGTTGACACTGCTGACGAGGCCTTGATCCCAACAATCCCTTGTGGTATCACACATTGTCAACGAGTTTCTAAAACTCTTAATTAGATCCAGTTTAAAAATAAATGCTTTTTTATTAGATGATTGAGTAACAACGTTTATTTACAGACAGCTGTTGACACTCACTACTTGGTGCGAATACAGAGCTGTTGGCTTTAGTACCTGTTGGGCATGGTGTAGTTTTGGACCTGTTGAGGACCATGTTGAGGACAGAGTTTCCCTGCTCGTGGTGTTCGGTGGCTGCTGCTGTTGGCCGTGGCTGTGAACTTAATTACTGCAAGTTATTATTTTGATTGCTGAATATGGGGGAGGGAATAGTTTACTTCAGAAATTTGCTGTTCTGCAGTATTTTACAGTATTTTATTCTGTGTTTGTGTATTCTTTTGATAAATTGATTTAAATTATTGTATAGAGAATTTTTCTCTTTAAAGAAGGTGTTCCTAATTTTCAGCTTCTTTAGAAGATGCTTATATGATCAGGTTGATTAAATTTTTGCTAATGAAATCTACAGCTAGCTAATTAGCCAAAAAAAAGACTATAATTAATTGTTAGAGTAATCATTCATCATCTTTAAATATCAAGTCTTAGAATTTGCAGAACAGTGAAGTTTAACAGATTAAATCGCACCTTCAGCACAAGGACTGACAGAGTATTGACCCTTCCTGAAGGTGAAGCTGTGCTCCTTGATGCACAAGAGCAAATCACAATCCTGTGATTTCCCAGTCACTGCTAGAACCAAATCAGAACAAAATGCAGTGATCAAAACTTCAGATTTTGAGAGAAGTTGGACAGCAATAAGTATTTTGAAAAATATAGAAAAGTTGGCTCCCACGGGTAAGTGATTAAGATGTAATTGCAAAGCAAAGGGGAGTTGTAGGGGACTTGTAATCATTGTCCTCTTTTCATGGCAACGAGGGTATTTTTGTATTCTGCGTCAAAATACAGGAACATACGGAAATTATGGATCAGACAAGGGCTTACAATGAACTTTGCTCCACAAAATACTAAAGAACAACCCCAAAAGCAGAGATTTAAAGTTCTGCACGAGAGCAGAGGGTGGCCGAGGAGGTGGCCCGCATGCCACCGCAGAGCACGCGCTCGAAAAAGGGGAGGGAGCGATAATATCACTTAATTTTATGCTGTTCTACCCTGCTCTCCTAAGCAATTAGTAATTATTTATTAGATTAGTAGCCAGGGGCTACAAGTGAAATCAGCTCTTGCTTCCCCGAGTTTGTGGTATTAATACAAATGATGACAGGGAGAAGGAGCAGCAGAGAGATGGTAAAGTGCAGTCCTTGAGCTGAGGTGGTCCCGCAGCAGATGAGGGGCCATCCGGGCCCATCTCTGGGCGGATGGGTGGACAACCAGGAGCAGGACTTGGGCCATGGTGGAGCTGGGCATAGGGAGCTGAGCACAGTGCTGCTGCTGCCTCAGTCTCCTGAATTGCAGCTCTGTTATTCTGGCCCCTGCAGTGAGTTCCCTGTAGCTCTTGAGGGCAAATCACAGTTTGGATGGGGTGGATGGAAAGGAGGAGGAAGGGAAGGGCCGACCTGAGGAGCCTGGGCAGAAGCGGAGGCGCCTGGCAGCCCGTCGGCCTTCCCAGCTTGTCTAATACAGCTGATACGTCTGTGTTTGGCCACTTGTTAATTGTGTTGATTTTCCTTAGCTGTACAGTTGTGTAACACTTCAGGGAGCAGAAGGCGCTGAAGGGAGTGTAGGAGCAGGATGGCTCCTGCCAGGAGCACAGATGGTAGCAGAACAAGCCACCCTCGGCAGCCACGCTGGCTGGGGGGGGGTTGTGGATTTTTTTTCGCTTTCAAGCCACAGCCTTAATATGGGAATAGTTTACACAGAAATAATCTGTTCCCTCCCAGTCTTTCCAGTGGTCTGCATGTAAGTATAGCCTGGAGACATGCAGTGTGGCGGCAGCAAAGCCAAATTATGCTGTGTCACAGGAGAGAACCTCGGCTTTTCTGCCCGTTTGAAGAATAGGAAAATATAAAAGCGCCCAACTTCTGTTTCCGTGAAGAGAGACACAGCTCTTGGCTTTGCCTCCTGCTCGTCCTGTGTCCCCTTGGCCCTGAAGTGCCCCGATGGGCACAGGGTGATCCCATGAGTGGGACACTGGCTGGTGCTCCCTGTGCCGGTGAAGGGAGGAATGTGGACGCTCCTGCGTTTGGATGCGTTGCTGTCTTGGACTCGGACCTGCACAGAGAGAGGCTTTACCCTAGTAGTAAAGGGTTGTCAGGGCTTCACGGAGTGCCAAGTGCAACATTGCTCTCGCCTAGAGGGATATTTTTCTCCTTTTCCTTGACAGAAGTGTTGGTGTGGGTTATTTTTTCACCAGCACTTAGGTAACTGCAGACAGCAGTGCCTGTGTGTTTCCTCGTGGTGCGGAGCTAGGTACATAAATTACCTTGGGAGAGATACGACTTGCCCTTGAGCGAGAAGAGGATGTACAGTTAGATATGTTAGCTTTGTAGAACAAGGTGTATGTGAGTGTTTGTCCAAAATAGAGTAATTCTTTTTAATTTAGATGGGAGGGCAGGGTTGAGATTTTCCAGATCTCACTTGCCTGATGCAGCTGCCCAAAGAGGTGCCTGATGTGGAGCCGTGACTCCCGATTGTCATTTGGTGGCTGTGTTGGTGATTTCTAGCGTTCCTTTTGCCTCACAGAATCCAACCTCCTGAACAGGGATGCCCAGCTGGGCTTCCCTTCCGCCTCGGGAGAGCGGCCTCCTCTTGGAGCTGTGGAGAAGGGCTTCCCGTTGGAATGTCCTTTGGGAGGAAGCTGCTCGTGGCATCTTCCCTGGCCGTTGCGTTTGGATGCCTGCAGATGGCAGTGTCATGTCCCAGTGCGCGCCGGGCCTGGCAGAGGCTTCCTGGGAAGCGCTCTGGAGAGCAGCCCTGGGCCGGGCTCCAGCGCATCCCCCCATGGGAGCACGGGGTGTCCTTGGGCTCCTGTCGGCCCTGCTGGGTCTCGGCTCAAGGGTGCGGGTGAGCTCTGCCCTTCTCCTCGCTCTCCCTGGCCAGGTATCACATCTAGGTACTGTGTGTTGGGGCTTGAGGAGTCCCCGTGCGACAGCAGCTCTGCTCGTCCCGCTCTCGTCTGAATATTGTGATTAGTCGGTGGCCCTGGGGGTGACAATGTGTTTATGGAGGGAGAGCTCCGAGCGGAAAGGTCTTCTGAGGGGGGAGGGCAGGGGGCACAGCCCAAGCGTTGACCCCAGCCAGGAGACGCCTGTGCGGGGTGGCGGGACGCCCAGGAGGGAGGAGGAGGAGGGAAAACCCTGGCAAACACGCAGACAGAAAGACCCTGACGCCGGGCTGAACAAATGAGTTCTGCATAGCGCTCATTCCAGCGCTGCGCAACTTGCGTTTTGAAGAAAAGAGCCGCATTGACCTTGGCGAGGGGCTGCCGAGGGCACCCGCCGCCCCGGGCCCGGCGGCCTCAATGGCCACATTGCTGAGCCCGCTCACAAAAACCTGCCTGTGTCACAGCCCGAGGGATCGCTCTGCAAATAGGTTGGGATCGTGGGACTCCCCCTCCTGGTGCTACTGCATTGAAGCAACGTGTTTTGAGGTCTGGAGCGGAGGTAGAGTCCAAAGAAATCCCCTTCCAGGGCTTCCTGCTGCAAAGGAGAGACCTGGGAGGGAAGCTTGGCTGCCTCCTGGGATGAGCTGAAATGCTGTCCTGTGTTCACAGATCCCTGAAGTTTTGTCTTGGCACTGACCTGGCATTGGAAACCCTTCCTCAAGAAGAACTATTTTAGGTCCAATACTGTCAAGAGTTGCACTTTAAATAAATGTCAGTCACTGGCAAGGGAATAGACAGAGGCAGGGATAATGTCCAGAGTGTCCACATGTGTTTTTCTGTGCTCAGACTCTAGACGGTGGTTGAGAGGATGGGGAATATGTTTCTTATGCTGGCATGGAGTCCCTTATTTCAAATCCTGGCTGCTGCTTTACTCTGCCAAATGTCCTTCCTGAGCTCTGGAAAGAGACCGAGGGGCATATTGCAGTGGGAATAGCTGGCCTGGCCTCGGCTGAGAGAGGCAGCCGAGTATAAAACGTCCCCTCCTTCCTAACAAATGTTGCAGGGTTTCCATTTCGGGAAGGCCACGTGGGTCTGTGCATCCTGCGTGGCAGCGGGAGAGCCCCGCGGCGCAGCCAGCGCTCGGCGCCTCCGCTCCGTGCCGGGGGCTGTAAACGGAGCTGATCAAATGACCGCGTGGGCGCAGAGTTGTTTAAAATATATTTTAATAAATTATAAATAATGTATGAGTTGCTTCTGTTTAACCATTTCTATGTATCTAGGCAGGATTCCCAAGCTTGTGAAATAGCATCAGGTCAGTAAAATTGTTGAGAGTGAGTGGTGGCTGCTGAATGTATGCATTTTATTGAGAATCATAGCCATGAATATCCGTGTCAAATTTAACTTTAAGATATGATAAGATCTGAAGTACCAAAGATGAGGGTTTTACGGTTTCTGGCACTAAAAAGAAGGTAGTTTTTACCTTGTCATGCTGCATCAAACTTTCTATTCTTTATTGGGGAACTTTGCCCTTGCTTGCAGTTTGTTGCCAAAATCTTTGAATTTTCTTCATATTGTGCTATTACCCAAGTGATTGGGATAACTAAGAAGAAAGAGTATGTTTTTTTTAGCAGTTACAGAGAACTAAATAGCATGAGTCAGAAGTGTGAATTAAGTAGAAGTTAGACGTCTAAATATCTTTGTGCCTCAGCATTATTCCTCCACATTTCCTTCCAGTAGGAATAACAGCACTTCCCTGTCCCCAGGGATGTTAGCAGCATAAATACACGGTGCAGAGGAAGGTGTTTAGATAAGCAGATGGACTCAGAGGGGATTTCTTTGTTCTTTTATCCTAATAAAATCAGTACCAGACAGAATACAGTGCAATTCACGGGAGTTAGGGAAGACAAGAAATACCTTTGCATACCCTTCGTGTGCTGAATCCACCTTTTTCTCCCTCTTTATTTAAAAATAAAGATGTTTGCAAGGTAGAACAGAGCTCTACTATTGCCTCCTAGTAAGTGACCTAAGCCACTTAAGCTGAAACATATGACTCCAAGGAAGTATTTTGCAAAAACAGATGCACAGAAAGTCAATTTCCTATTCATATTTTGTTGTGGCAATTGGTACTTTAAAGAGATGGCAGACTTAAATTAGCTGGAAAAGTGACATCTTTAATTAGGAAAGCCTCTCTGCCAGCACATTGAACAGTTGCCAGTTTCTCAGCATTTAGGGACCATTGATTGCCAACAATGGCAGCTAAACTGCTGCTGGGTAGAAACTAATTGAATTTTCTCAAGTTAAAACGAGAAGCTGAAGTTAAAGCAAGACGAAGCCCTCTGCTTGTTGGCATTTTACTTGCTGCTGCGATATTCTTGGCGGTCCAAGGGCTCTGCTGAGGGCTGCTGCTCGGGATGCAGCTGCACGAGCGCTCTGCGAGTTTGCCTGTGCTAGGCACAGCCCTGTCTCTACCACCGGCCTTCCCGTGGCGTTTTGGTGCTCATGTGCTCATTCCTGGGGTCAAATGACTTCAATTTATCGTGGTTTTATCACGGTAGGAGCTAGTGGAGCACATACTATCCTACTGCCTGAACACACTGGGCCAAAGCACCGTTCGCCTGCGGCTTTGGAGAGGGCAAGAAACGTGTGGCCGGGATAAAGGAGCTGCAAATCCAGGTGTGGGTCTGCAGGGACTTGTCTCAGGTGCTCTGAGTCACTGCTCTGGGCCCTTTCCCCTGCAAGCTGAGGGCTGAGTGTCCCCAGACATACAGCCCTGTGTCACACCGGCAGACACTCGAGGTCACAGAATGGGCCTCCCTCCGAACGGCCACGCTCAGACGTTGGCACTGAGTTGTCTTTCCTGGGTTGCTTCTCTCGGTGCGTGAAGTGCAGGTAAGCTCTCCACAAAGGAACGAGGGGATTTTGCATAGGCAAAGACAGAGTCTTGATTAAATGGAGTTTGGGAGAACCAGTAGCAACAGTTTTGATGAACGTTTTGATCTACCGTGCAAACTTCTAGGAGTTCATTGTATGCTGCCAGTGGAGCAAAGCAGAACCCAGAATACTGAATAAAAGCCAGATGAGGGGTTTGAGAAACTGAGGAGGCACCTGGGGCTTTGAGAGGTTTGTGGCCAAGCAACTGTTGAAATTGGTATGAATTGTTGAAACTGGTGAATTGGTGATAAGACAGAAAAGAAACTCGGGCCAGTGTTGTGATCAAAGCTATTTTCTGTAATGCCATGGAAGACTGACCCGTTTGTTTTGCCCATTAAGATGTGCTGTGTGAAGGCACCAGGCAGGGTCGGGGTTTTGAGTAGTTTGCCAAGACCTGTAATGTACTGAGATGTACATGGAGCACCCTGGGCCTTCCGTGGGTGGAAGGCAGCCAAGTAGGGCCTTCCATGCCACCCAGAGGGAAGGTCTGTCCAGGCTGCTGCTTCCCCAGCGCTGCTCCTCACTGCTGAAGGGGCAAGGCTTTGGTGGCACGTTGAGCTTTGCGTGGCACTCAGACTGCAAGCTGTCCTTTTACCCCATGGATAAGAATATTACAGGGAGCTCAGACGTGTCTGTCTGGACTCATCAGGGTTTCTGCTTTTCTAGAGTGTCCAGGAGGTTCCCCAGACCACTATAAATGTGGCCTGAGGAATGGGTGGTACCGCAGGTCTACCTGCGAAGGCCCCTGCACTCATCATCTCGCAGGTTTTACACCTCCATAGGGAATGTAGCCTTGTGAACTTATTCTTTGCCATCCCTTACAATTTCTTTGGAATGCAAGAACCAGATCCTGTTTTAACATTCAGTGTAAATACTTTAATCGTACTAATCTTTTCCCCTTGGAAAAATGCTGTGTTTTATTACATGCATGTTAGTGTACTACTGTGAAGTTTGGTGGTTCTTCTCTTCCAAATAGCTGCTTAAAGTGTAAATGCCATTAGTTCATCGAGAGAATTTTAATGGTAGAAAGCCAAGGAACTTTCAAGCAAGAATAGATTTTAATAAGGTCCCAAGATCCCCAATTAATTCTCGTTCTTTATTATTTTTTATATACTCATCAATTCTCGTCACCAACTGTGTTGAGTGTCCTTTAAAAATAATTAATGCTGCAATCTCAAAGTACTTTCAAGGTAAATAAGTGTTAACGTTGAATGACAGTAATCATAATGTGATAGAATCTGCTATTTTATGTACTTCACATTTGTATCCATAGGGCAGTCTATCTAAGAAAGCATTTCTAGGCAGATCTGGGCCAATTTAGAGGTTACAGCAGAAGCAGGAGTTGAATTGCAGCTGGATGTTGTTGAAATTGTGCAAACTCTTCTTGACTTTTTTATGTTCTGGCTTCCTCTTGCTCTTCTGCTCTTCCAATGATATCTTGCCTTATGTGCGGGTTTTGAAGACTTCCTTTTTTGCAATCCTGGATGAGTTTTGTTTGTTTTGATTCTTAAAGGTAGAAAAAATTGGAGAACAAAGAGTTGTCCTTCTCTCACACAAGGGGATCAGCTGGCCGCCTGCCAAGGTATGGTCCAAGAGGGACCCAGTGATGGGTCCTTCACATTTCTTAAGTTTATGGGGAGCTTCTCTAAGTGCTCTAGTACTTACAGGGAAGAAATCTTTAAAAAATCGTGGCATCATAAATACTTTGCCAGGAAAGAGTCTGTTCGAAACAGCTGTTTATGAAAATCTAAGAAGGAAACCTGCACAAGAGGTGGATGCTGTAAATATTTACCATCTTAACTGTTTGTGGACTCTAATTTGTTTGTTTTTTTTCCCTAAAATCTATGGGTTTTTTTTCTTTCTTTCTCAATAACCTTTATCTGTCTTATTCTAATACGAGCTTTTTGCCAGTTGTATGTTTGCTGGGGTATTGCAATGTGCATATTAGAAATTCATCTGTGGATGAGAGAGGCTGGATTTCTGTATTCTGCAAAATGAAATCAAAGCTCATTTTAATAATGTGATTTGTCTTAAATTTCTGAATGGGTCTAAACCTTCAGACTTTTCAATCTGCCTTCCCATCATTATAGGCAGATTTTTCTATGAATAATGCATAGTTTTGCTGTCAAATTTAAATCCACACAAACACTTCATTTTCACTTTTTATTGATTCCAGCCTTGGTGGCTTTTGTACATCAGAGACTTCACAACAGCAAAAAATGTGCCTATCCCTATAAAATAGTAATTGATCAAAAAAGGTTAATTTGACTCCTTTGACACTTTTGTCATCTCCCTTTTTTGTGTCTATATAAGTAGTAAAAACAATTTCCATTTAGAAACTTCAATTTTCAAAAGGTTAAGAATTCACTTTCCTGCTGAGTGTCTGTGCGTGCAGTATATTCATTTAAGGAACCAGCTGACAGAAAACTTGAACCTTTCACAGTAATTTATTCAGACAAGAATGCTTAGGTTGGTTACGTTTCCCTCCCGATCTGATTCATCTGTTGTTAACTGCTAATATTTTATTCATCATAAAATTCAAGTACAACAGAATGTAATGTTTTTTGAAATGGTGAAGAAAATATTTTTGACCTCCACATTTGAAATAGAATTGCCAGAATTAACCTCCTCCTCTTCTCTTCCTCCTATCTAATTTCTAATAGAGTTTATTTTCGGCCCTCTAATTCCCTCAGCACTCTTCTTTGCTGTGACTTGGCACTTTGGCATCTCCAATTTCTTGTTTTCTTACCAAGTTGAGGTATAGGGGACTCAAATCCACACTTGAACTGGAGTTTCCCAGTGGGCTCAGTGCTGGCAGGCTGTGAATTCCCACCTACCGAAGCAAACGCAGCAGCGCTGGCCGTGGTCTGTGATGGTGCAAACTGCTCCAGGCCTGGGACTTCCCGAGCTTGCTGTGGCCCCTGATGGTCACTGAGAAGCGATCTTGAGTCGGAGCTTGTGGTCGTGTGAATTATTAATTATGAAACAAAACACAAACCTCAGCTCTGTCAAGGAAGAGATTTCTCTGCTTCATGTTGGCAGCAGTTGGGAGCTGGATCCCCTTTTTCTGGCAGGGGATGCTCAGATCCACGGGTGAGCTCTGCCCCCAGGGTGGTGGTCTGGACGCACCCAAGGGGAGGAGAGGGACGGTTTTGGTGGGCTTGTTTATGTGTTTATTTAGAGGATGCTCCATTTGACACTGTTGTAATGTGGGGGACATGTAGGGAACCCTGTAGCAGCACTGGGACCAGGCTGCTTTTTGGTGCTGCCAGACCTTGGGGTTCACAGATGTTGCCTTAGTTGCCTTCAGTGGAACGCGTTGCTGGTCACTTATTGTGCTTTGGTCCTTGGATAATTGCAAAATTCCCGCTGATTTCTAGCCCCTCGGCAGCTCCTCTAACGTGCAAGCGTGAACATTAGGAGCCTGGCTATTGCAAGGTAGCTTTAATTAAAATACAAATTGCTTTCATTAGCATCAGGAGCCTGAGCAGCATCAAGAGCAGCGGAGGCAGTAGGAGAGCAGAACTCAGCGTGGGGACCCTGCCCGTGTCCTAGGCAGGTGCTGAGGGAAAGGGGACCTTTCTTATTTCAGTGCTGGTCGAGCCGCGCTGGCCAGATGATGATTGATGATCAACGTGCTTGCAAGCGGCTGTTCGGTGGTAAAAGGCTCTTCACCAGGTACCAGAATTTGTTGTTCTCCTAGAAGAAGCTGCAGGGTTGGTTTGACATGGTGCTCAGCCCAAGGCCCTCGTGCACCTGATGGGCTGCGTCAAGACCCCCTCTCCAGCGGGGTGGATGAGATGACCATGACCGGACTCCACAGCACAGACACGGCTGTCACCATATGTTTGTGACCATTCACTTGTGTGTCTGTTGTCACTCCTGGTTGTGTCTTGCTCCTGCCTCATGAGACTGTGATGAAAGGACCAAGTAAGCAGCTGCTCACGTGCACCTTTTTTAGGACAGAGTTTGACTGCCAAGGTTATGGTTATGTTCAGTGCTAATTAAGGATTTTCTTTGTACCTGGGCTCTGAGAGCTGCACACACCTGTGCCCAGACTTCAAAAGACAACGATGTCCCCATCTCAGGAGCTGGACGAGTTGCTGAGTTGCGCTGGCCGGGTTGGAATGACAGAAACATGATGCTGGCTTTGAAACTCATCCACATGAGTGGCTGGACGCCCCTTGGCCCAGGGACCTTCCTGTTCCCATGCAGGGCTGCCAAGCTGCACCCCGTGAGCGCTGGGCCCGGGCTGGGCCCCGGGGGAGCCTTGTCCTCGAGCTGGGCTGGGTTTGTGTTGTTGCCTTTGCATCCCGGCATATGCTGCCAAGCGTTGGGGAAGACTCCCCAATGAAAAAGACCTTTCAAAAATGAATGGGATGAAGTAATTGCGAGAAAATAGAACTAAAATACCTGGTAGCTCTTTAAAATTGTAGTACTTTTCCCCCAATAACAGAAAACTTGATTTACACGGTGAAGAAATACCAAGAACATTTTATTAGCCTCTTTCTTAACCCATCCTTTTCAATCCAGCAGCAGGAGGGAGCTCAAGGAGGGCGGCACGGTTTGTTTTCTCTTCTTCTGACATCTTGTCCAAATTAATGACAAAGCACCATGTAACGTGCAAATGAGATTGTGCCTGAGCTTGAGAACGCTTTGCTAAAACTCAGAAATGAAAACCTGCTTTTCTTGACCCCGTCACCTTGCCTCCTGCTCGGAGCAGGCGAGGGAGGGCGACAGGAGCAAGGACGGAAGAGGGGGAAGACGAGCGAGAGCTGCAGTTTGCCCAGCTTGTGATTCATCATCCTGCAGTTGCTGGAATGCCACTAGACTTTTTTAGGCATCCGCTATTTGTTGCTTGGCAGAAAGAGGCTGATAGTTTGAGGCTTGAGTTGTCATTTTGTGCACAACACGCTGACAGGTCCGTGCAAAAACAAACCTACCCAAAATTGCACTTAGCGAAATGTAAAAAGATACCAGTTTAACCAGTTGGATGATGAAAGACAGGTCAGAGAGAGTGGCTGGATTGGGTCTTGTTGCATTTTCATTGTTTTTGGATATACTTCATGCTGTTGCTTCCTCGTTGTCTTGTGTAGAGGAGGAGTGTGTTAAGCTCTGATTGTTTATGAACTGAACACTCCTGTGCAAGTGCTCAGTCTGCTAAATCTCTACCTGAAGCTGGCCCGAGGGTCAGTTAATTGGGAGTTATTTCTGTTTACTACAGTCAATAAATACTATTAGTGTTTTTTTCTTGGAGTAACTCTGAATGGGCTTCAGTTAGAGGTCGAGTTGTTCCTATATAAAATGACAGTGAAATAGATCGAAAAAGATGGTTCCTGTTCCTTAGACTGCAGCGCTGAAGTTAACTTCCATGGTAAAAAGGAAATCTTGGGAAGGCTTGAGAAGAGCAGTGCTAAATACCCATTTGGGAAGAGCCTAGGAGAAAATTACTTGGTCATCCTGCCTACTTCTGTATAAGACTTGAATTGACTTGATATTACTTGATTTTGTGGTGGAGCTAATGTAAGGGCTCCTTGAGAAGGAAGAGCTTACTGGCTCTGCTGTCAAGGGGACACCCAAGTCCTTATTAAAAGAAGTGACGCTTGGAAGCCAAACTGCAGGTGCCCAGCAGTGGGGCTGAACACACGCGTGGCCATGCTGCCCCTGAGCGTTGCAGACCCCCTGGAAACCCCAGGAATATGCAGAGGAGAGGCCTGAGCCAAGCTCTTAAATTTTAAGGAGAGAAATCACTGCATCGCTGCTTTCTCTGTGACCTTGAAAGGTCTTGAATTATTAAAGTGCCTCTTAAGGAGTGCAGCCTAGTTTCTAAGGTCTCTAACTTTTAAATGGCATAACCGTTGTGAAATTTAGTTCTGGAATCATTTAAGCTATTTTTTTCCCTCTGAATCACTTAATTAGAAAAATTGGAAACTTCTTTTGCTTCAGTGTTTTATTATCTTAATTAAAAACAATAATTTTATGTACGCTGTGCTGTGAATTCAGGATAACAAAAGCTTGGGAAGTTTGTAACTGTTATAAAAGTATCTTGAGTAACTGAAATACTCCAGCTATATTTCTGAGAGCTGAAGTGTACCTGACTTCTACTGCAGCATACCCTTAAATTATCCAATGGTCTCGGTTGCTTTTAAATACTACTTTTTTGGTACGAAGTATTGCTTTTGCTGCTTGTGAGTAGGAAGCAGATTTTATTGTGACAAGTGGAGATGGATCAAATCTGGAATTGCTTAACACAAATACTTGGGACTACGAATGAGGAGATTTTGAAATAATACTATTAAGATGGCACTTTTTTTCTTGGGTAGAGATTTTCATAGCAGAAGAGTCTCATTTTTTCATGTATGGCTGTATGTAGGAATGATAGGACATCTGCGTATCGAACTTTGTCCCTTGATGCAGTGAGGCAAATTGGCCCTATGATTCTTTAATTTTTAAGGTATTGGAGTTGCATTTGATTTGAATTTATTTTCAGTGAGTTTGTTTTTTGAAGGAGTATCTTGCAAGAGAAAATGCTGTGCAGCCCTTTGCTTAGCAATCTCAGCATCGCCATACTGAGGCTAGTTCCAAGGAACAGGGTTGTCCTCAGAAAGGCAGCATCCCATGCATTCGGATGGGCTCATGTCCAATTTCTCTGCTCATCCTTGCTACCTTCATGAATAATTACTTGAAAATGGGCAGTTTCAGCTTCCAGACTCCTGGACAGTGTCAGATCTACTCGGAAGCCCTTTGGGAATCCATCTGCCGCATGGAAACAGTCTCGCTGGCAAAGAAATGCTGCAAATAAGTGTGATGTGGCCCTTCGCTTCCTCCGGCACGAGGCAGAGGGAGGGAGATCAGAGGGAGACTCTCTAAAGTTTATTTCAGATTATTGTTTGTTGTAAGGAATAATTTGGTGCCCTTGAAGGGCTGAAACTCCCCCCAGACAAATCAAATGCACTTTTGGGTGTTTATGATTTGTGATATATTAAAATCTTCTTGCAAAGCACCAGACCATTCCCAGACCTCGCTCTCTTTTTCCGAATCTGCAGACGAGAAAACATTGTGAATTTTAATTAGGAGATGAAGGCAGAAGCTCTTCAGAGGTGAAAAATGATAAAGAGTACTTGCTTTAAATATGCTTGTATATTATGGGTTTGTTTGGTTTTGCCTTGCAGAGCGGTGGGTCGCAGCCCGCCCAGGCGGGACTCAGAGCGGGAGCTCAGGCTGAGGATGATGAGCAGAGGGGTGGCCGAAGGCCGGGGATCCTTCCCCTTCATTTCTCTGGTGCCGCTTGTGCTTCATGGGCAGGGTGGGTGCAGCCGGGTCAGGCAGGAGCAAAGAGGGCTGTGCCAAGGCCTGTGGTAGCAGGAGGGTGTTATGGGGCTCCCACACGGTGCTGGGTGGGTGTTAATGCCCACCCTGAGCAACGTTGCGCTGCCCGGGCCGTGGCCGGGGTGCAGGGACACGCCAGGCCACCTCGCACCCCGCGGCAGCGCCGGTGTGTAGTAACAGTTGCCTTTCCACGCACGGAATTAAGCATAATAACGTGTTAGCCTGGCCTGCTACCTGCCAGTTAGACAGGCTCGAGGCTGCGATAAAAAAAGATCGTCATCTGACTCCTCCATCTGGATGAGACTGCTCCGTTTGGCTGCCAGTTCCGTGGGCCAGAGGGGCACGGCCGCTGTCGCCACCGCTGTGAGGGGCACGGCCGCCATCACCACCGCTATGAGGGGCACAGCCGCCATGACCACCGCTGTGAGGGGCACGGCCGCCGTCGCCACCGCTGTGAGGGCACGGCCGCCGTCACCACCGTTGTGAGGGGCACGGCCGCCGTCGCCACCGCTGTGAGGGGCCCGGAGGAGCTGGGCCCAGCTGGGAAGGAGCGGGAGGAACTGGGCCCAGTTGGGAAGGAGTACATGGGAGTGGAGGCGCCTCCGGAGCCAAGCAGGGCTCCTGTGCGAGCGCCACGGAATGGCGGCCTCGCCACTCGTCGCCTCTCCCTCAAACCGCTCTGCCCGGGACGCAGCTGGACTGGTGACCGCAGATCCCGGGAAGATGTGTGCAAAATGGTTTCAGCCTGCTAGCCACCAGCTTAAAAATACTTCAGCAAGCAAGTGAAGTAATGGATTTAAAATAGGCAATATGTTAATGCTCAAATGACATCACTGGCATCCCATTAAAGGTAGATTTCTCTTTAATATCTAGAAATTAAACTACGCGTAATTAGGAGGAGACCATTTATCTGTTGTCCAGTCTGGCTGTCCTTGCTTGTTTGGTCATTTTTTCCCTGTATAAACTAGTTTTATAGTAAATAACACAAATGGTGATTAGCTCAGAAACAATATTAATTATCTTTCAGCGATCAGACTGCTGCAGGAGTTGAGACTTGTTTTAAGCACATGTGGAAGTACAGAGAGTTGTTGTGTTAGATATTAGGGCTAACATTGAGAAATCAGCTTTCTGGACTAGCTCTTCAAACCTATAATTTCTTTCCAGTTTTTAATGGCTTCTGATTATTTGATTAT